>JAQHUG010000239.1:2463362-2484211 GCA_028555095.1 Dicrostonyx torquatus
AGCTGCTAGAGGAATTTACCTTCCACTCCATGGGCTTCCTTTCCCCATAGAACAAGAACCTTTTTTTTTTTTTTTTTTTTTTTTTTTTTGCGAGCACAAGGGTACCTGCTTCCTCACCAGCCAGCTCGCCTGGGCCTCTGCACCCTGGAGACAGCTTGACTCAATGCTGGCATGGATGGGTATGAATCACAATTAAACAAACACGCCAACAACCCAGCCGTGCCACCCACCAAACCCAGTTAGATCCTTCAGCAAATATAGGAGCCATGTTCCAACAGAGGCGATTCTACTTGTGCCCATTGCCTCCAAGAGATGAGCTCAAGAAAAATGGCACCAGATACTGTGACCGGCCACTTAGCCACCTGCCTTGGACCTAAGAAAGGGATGAAATACGTTGGCTTGGTGCTAGGGAGGGAAGGAGAGAAAGGTTTATGATTTGGGAAGGTCACATGGCCCTTTCTCTTTGGGAGTGTGCACTGCTCACAGTCATGTTTCTTAGTGGGTTTTGCCTTTCCAGCATGCCACATGTAGTGGCTGGGATAAGGGCGCCACCTTAAATACATCACCCTGGCATGTTGAACGTCTATCCAGAAGGGAACTGAGAAATGGCAAAATGACCCTCTAAGTTTTCTCCCTGAAGCGGGTCTGAAGCCTTTACCCCCACAAGAGAGGTGCCCTCTCTAGAGCTGAATGAAGGGTTATTCTGGGAAGAATTCCAACTCTGTTCACTCCAGTTAGCTTATTCAAGAAAGGCTCATCAGATTTTCTCATTTATTCTCTCCACTTCATGAAACTTAGCATAAAATTACTCAAGTTGAGCTATTTGGATGCTTATGGCTTCTGTCTCCCTAGAAAGACCCTGCGACATGTCACTTAACACAGTGACATCAGTCTGCCTTTCTTCGAGAACCAGGCTTTTGCTGAAGACTCCCATCCCCTGAGAAGGCAGCAGATACCTTTGCAAGACAAAGCAGAAAAAAGATCTTGGTGTGGGAAGCTTTTGATTTTGTTTGGACCTCCTGTCTTGGGGAGTCATTCCTGACCCATGCTCAGGTTGAGGATTCAGCCACGTCACACTCTTACTGAAGTCTTTAACTGGCTTCCCATTGCCCTTGGCATCAGCCATTGACCCTCCAACGCCAATGCTGCAGCCTTGTCTTTCATGCACCCCTCGCATACATATCCCTGCTCCGTCTTCCTTCGCTCCGCATGAGAGCCACACGCTCACTCGCTAGAGCCACCGGTTTCACAGCACCGTCTTGGCCTCCTCCCAGCTGTGATCCTGCACTCAACCTCCCTTGTCTGCCATCTTGTTCTCTGTCATGGGTACCATTCATCTCCATCTGCTCATGCAAGCTCAGCAGGCCCAGCCAAGTGAGTCCCACCAATACTTCCTCACTATTTCCCGAACAAACAAATGAAGGGGACCATTCCCAGCACATCTGCAGATTTTTAGATGCTCAGCCCTTATCACTCAAACATACAAAGGAGGGGCGGGGAGGGGGGACTATGTAATTCCTGCTTGCTGTGGCCAGGAAGAAATGTGGAGGTTCCCACTGTTCCAGCGGCTCTCGTTTGTAAGGACAGAACAATCACGAACTGTGCCAGGCAGGGTGACAACTGTGTTATTCATATTTTCCCATGAAACCTCTCCCAGCATCCTTTGAAGATAGATCCGGAGATACCCGATTCTACAGATGCAAGAATTAAGCAAAGAGGATGAGTCACTTGTGTGTGGTCACACCTCAGTGGCAATGCAGGACAGACTCAAGGCCAGTCATCAGGAGCCAGGCCTTGGGCTATGAGCCACCACAACCTTGCTCTGAGGAGGCCCTTCAGTAGCCACTCCTTTCAAAGCACCCTCTCTCTCAGTGTAAAGGAATAACTTGACTTTTGGGTTTATAGTGTGGTGAAGTGAAAGCGTGTGTTTGGCGTTGGCTGACAAAGGAGCCCTGACATCCCAAGATATCACTGTCATATTTGGCTGCCTGCGTTTCATGCTCCAGTTCCCCTTCCAGAAGCCGCATCCAGACAACACGGCCTAGGACCAGGGATGTCCCTTCCAGCCCAGGAGATCTCTGTCCAGCCGGTTATATTACTTTGCAGGCTAGAGAAGGCTCTGATCATCTCTGAGCTTGTCTGTATCGGGAGATTGGGAATCACACTCTCTAACAGCCTTGGGGGCGGGGGGAGGCAGAGCATCTCAGCTGTCCCCAAGCTGAGAACCGGCTTACAGAATCAAAAGGTGTGGTCTTTGTGTGCCAAATGGCTTCTTGCAGTGGTCCACGTGTGCTCATGCCAATATCAGGTGTGATGTTACAATCCAAAGCAAGTAGGACACACATCAGAACCTGTCAAAAAGGCTCCCTTCCCTTGGATATTTAGCTGGGTGGAGATACTTTGCATAATCCCTAAACCACTATTTGCCAATCCTGGAGGAAGAATACAAACCCTGACCTTAACTGCCCATCAGGGTTCTTACTGCCCCTTTCTAACTTAGGGCACTGAGTGCTTGCAAGTCAGTCCATATAGGAACCTGTGCATTGCATAGGGCGATGTTCCTGTAAGGAAACCCAAGCTTCCTTTGAACACAAGCTCTTTGAACTTCACCCAGGGTGGAGGAGCCCTGTGCCTGCGTGCCTCTGTGCTGGCATTCAGAGTCATGTGGAGCTGGAGACAAATACCCTGGTCAGTTCAGTGGACCGTACCTAAATCCAAGATGTAGGAAGTGCTTGCTGCCCAGTTTGGTCATTGCCTTCCTGGCTGTGTCATCCAGGTTCCTCGAGCCTTCATCATTCACTGCGACAGAAAGGATCCTGCCATCAGGCACCGCATTCAAATACTGGACCAGGCGTTCGCTCTCCTTTTTGGATCTGTAGGTGTCAAACCTGCAAAGGGTAGAGTCAGTAAAGATGTGGCTAGTCCTGGTGGCAGTCTAATGGATACAGAGACCTAAGTACATGTCTGCTTCAGCAACGGAGATGCCATCCAATGACCCTGAGGACGCAAGTCTGTAACAAAGAAGCCATCTTCACAGAGCAAGCCAGTGTGGGTATTTGCTTGCTGTACAGATACCCAAGAAAGAGGGATCTGATTTGGCCATAGTGTTCATTCATCAGGTAAAATGCCTCAGAAAAACCAGTGTTGGAGAGTTTGGGCTCTGGGTGTAGAATAAATCACATGCTTGGGGCTTTTAATGTCCCCTTTCCTCCTGGGGGTGGTAGCTCATGTCTCTTGGGAAAAACTGGCACTAGGAGAAGACCCAGACAGTTAGCAGGGATTTCTATCTCCAATCCAGACCAAAGCAACTCCTCCAAAGTCCTCGGGAATGACAGCGTGACTGTCTCATGCAGTGTCTCCTTCCCTGGAGCAGCTCAGGTGTATGTCAGCGTCATTAAGCTGTCACCTCTGATTCATACTGTAGTGGTGCTAGACTCTTAACCACGTGAACACTGCTGCCTTTCTGCCTTTTCCTCATCCATTCTCTGTTTAGAAACATTTTGCTTTACTATGGTAAAAATTTTAATCAAGAAGCTCATCCTTTTAAACAAGAGTTTTAACATCCACTTAAACAACATGGTTGATTTATTAAAAGAATGATGTTATAAAATTGATCATCTCTACAGGTTGTGTGTGTGTATGTGTGTGTGTACTTGCACACATTTGTGTTAAATTCAGCTTTGCTGTGCAAATACCCAGGAAGGAAGGCACCTCTCCAGAGCAGGACCCCCATCCTTGCCACCCACTGCTGCATGCCGGTCCCTAGGGAAGCCCCCCAGCTGGGAGAGATCCTGAACAAGTGAGTGCATGAATAGGAAGAAGTCAACCTTACCGGTCAGAATGGACGACTGTGCCTGATTTGGGGTCAATGACATGAACAATGACTCCACGGTGGCCCCAGCTCCTTTCAAAAAAATATCCTCCCTCCTGCATGCCTCCAGGACGAAGGGTCTTGTTGAGAAACGTCCAGGAGAGTTTTTTCTGTCCGTGCAACTCAAGAGTGCCTCCTCTGCCCACTCCGATGTACTTCAGGCCATAGTAAGGGTCTGGCTCCATGCCTTCATCAGCCCTGTAAGAGAAAAGCGGTTAGCCAGCATATCTCTGCAAGATGCTGAACCCCGAGGGGACTGTCACTGTTCCCTGATTCCCACTATGGCCTCAGAGAGCCAGCTGCATTTTTTGTGATGACATTGGGTCTGCAGAAAAGCATTAGCAAGCTGACCTTCCCAAAACAGAGCAACAGTGAGCACCCAGGGTAGCAGTGCTTAGCAGACACTGGTCATGGCCACATTCTTCTGTGCTGTTTCTGTCTCAGCCCTTATTGGCTGTAGAATCACAGGTACTTTCACCAGGTACCTGCCTACACTCAAACATGCTTGGCTACCATGTCACAGAACTTTCAATAGCTTAAAAAGCGGTCACAGCCAGAAGGGAAAGCCGCGGGGGAAATTCCTGTGTTTTGTTATGCTTCCAAATGGAAGCATCCCCTCCAGGAGAGTGAGAAGGCTCAGAAGGATCCTCGCAATGGTTAGACACAAGCAGTGAACAATTGCTGAGGTGAATGGAGCTCTCCTGTGCAATTGCCTGCCTGCTGGGTTGGAAGCTCCATGGCTGCCGCTTTCATGAGTCAGTATCCATGCTGTTGTGGCTTTTAGGTGATGCAGTTATTCTGAGTCACCTGTGCTTTCACAGGTAACCTCAATAAACCCAGAGGTTCCCCAAGCTAGACTTGAATAGAATAATTTCTCTGGTCTGTCCTTGGTGCCCTCTCTGGAGTGAACCTCGCTACGAAGCACTGCACACTGTCCTGTCCAGCACTAAGCAACCTTTTTCAGGGTCATGCAATGACCGGAAAGCTGCTGCCAGCAGCTTCTGTGGTGCAGCTGTTTTATCCGCTCCATCCACACCACGATGCTCACCCACTTCACCACGTCTATCAGTCTAGTGGGACACAAGGGTGGTTCCTGTCCGCTATAGAAGTCTAGACTTCTCCCCCTCCCTCTCTACTGGAAAACCTCTTTCCCATCAGCCCCAAGAGCAGAGCTTGAACCCTGAGTGAGGTCATCCCACCTTCCATACAGCACAATACTGAAATTGCCCTCGAAAGGGCAGAGGGCACTCCCAGCATGCAGCTCTCCACCATCCTCGATCAGAATGTGCCGGGCACGCAGCTCGATGTGCTCATGGTGGTCTTTGATGACAAGCTTGCCTGAAGAGAGAGAACAGGGAGGTCTGAGAAGACAAGAACCTTGGGTACTGTTAGAGTGGAACCCAGAGAAGGTTCCCTGCACCCCATTCCTCTAGGCGGTTAAAGGGGTCCATTTTCTCTGCATGTCTATGCCCGCTTGTCTTGTGGAAGTTACTTTTCTCCATCATCTGCCTTGCAAGATAGACCCAGTGGTCATCTGGTTCATTGCCATCGTTCCGCATGTCGAGTTCAATTATCAGGCACATAAGGGTGAGAATAACAGGTGCCTTCAGAGCACCTAAGAGAGCTGTCATTTTAAATGCTCTTTCCCGCCCCCAAGATTAGACCTTTGATAAGGCCATTTCTCAGCGCTCCGAGTTGATGGCCATCTCAGATCTCCAGGTGCTCACCTGATGCATGGAACATTTGTTCTGTCTGTCTTAGCTCCTGGCCAGGGAGACCCATGTGCAGGGCTCCGGGTGGTGGGGTGGACAGGCCAGCTTACCTCCCTGTGAGATGGTGATGGAGTGGACGGTAGCAGAGGAGGTGAGCAGTAGACTCCTGCCCTGACTGATATGTACATGATGGTCTCGGTCATGGCCAGGGCTCCAAGGCTGCAGTTCAGGGTTCTGGTCAGGACATTCAGTTGCCCCTGCCCAAGATAATGACATGCCACCAGTCAAACTCTCCAGCGTCACCAAGCAGAGGATAGTGAGGGGGTGGGTCAGGCAAGTACATCTCTATGGCGCCCATTTCTTCTCTAACAGGGTTGGAAGCGAGTCCTCAGACACTAGAGAGATGCTCTCATCTGGGAGGCAGGTACCCTGGGGTTTGGGTCCACACTTTTCATGACTTTATCACATGACTCTGGACAGCCCCCTTCCTTCTCTGATTTAGCTTCCCAATTTGCCAATTGTGGGACTTTTCTGCCTGGTGGGGATGTCATGCTGTAGGCTCCTCCCAGGGCACCAACCCTCACCACTGCCCATGTCCTTTGTAGGCATGTGACACCAAGTGACATATGCAGCATTACTATAAGAGATATTGGTTCTGGCACAGCCTAAGGCCACTAAGCCGGGGCAGCTTCTACACTTGTCCAGGGCAGTCTTATTCTTTCTGTTCTGAACTCCAGGAGCTGAGGACGATGGTTTGCAGGCTGTATGGGCTCCCCAGGGTAGAGAGCCCCCTGCTGTTGTTCTAATGACAGGCTAAGCTTCCTGCCCAACATGCCCCAAGGCAGTCTGAAGCCAAAAGTGGCCAGCGTGCCTGCAGTGATCTCAAGAGCCAGAGTGTTTAGTACAATTGGGGAGACTTCTGGATTTTTACAAGATTTGCTGGATTTTTACAAGATCTGTTCCAGGTCTGTGCCACAGAAGATGCAAAGAGAGACTGCTCTGTCCTAGGAGCTGGGTGAGCCACCCTATGGAAAAAGATGCAGGGGTAGCGGGCAAATTGACACGAGACCATTTTCATTTTCTCAGCGATTAGATTATAAAGACCACATCTGGAGAATTTAAAGTAACATCGAGTGGGTGGGGCAATGGAGGTGAGCCCACAAATAGAAAGGGTTCAGGTGGGGAACCAGGGCAGGTATCAGGATTGGAAGCAAGCTCCACAGTGCAGGGAAGTTAGAATCACTGAGTCCTGCAGGGAAAGTCGGTGCAGGAGTCACATCCACAACACGGGACCAGAACCGGTACCACGGCAGGCGACTCTTTGGGGTATCTGATTCTTCTTCAGTTATGCACGAAGGAAATCATAGCTGCCATGGTTAGCTCTCTGCAGGAGAGCCTGGGGGGAGACATGCCCTTATCTACACTCAACAGCACCACATGGGGACCACATAGGCTTCCACCGAGCCCTGCTGATCCCCATATCCCACATTCTCTCCCAGGGGCGCAGCAGCCACTTTTGACTCCATTTGTCTCACTGTCGGTGGGAACTGCACATCTGTGCGGTTTCAGTGAGGCAGCCGGTCTACGTCCTGAGGATGAAGTACTCACAACATGAGAAACAGATGCAGGCTTCGCTGCTGGCTGGACAGAAGAGCTCTGCCGGCCTGTGGAAAGGCTGAGCAGCTCCTTGCCTTGATATAGACCACTCATGCTGATGCTCAAAGTGAGAGCTGGGGGCCGCATCCCACACCTAGGCTTTTCTCCAAACAGGATAGTCAAGAATCCCTAGCAGCCTTTCATTTGGCCCTGGACATGGGAGTCAGTCTCAAGGAGTCAATTCCCAGAGGGTGGAAAACAAATGGAGTGTCCACGGTGCAGACCAAGAGCCTCTTGGGGAGGATGGGCTCGCACTAAGTGAACAGCGCCTTAGGTCTCACTGCCCCAACTTTCAAGCCCTGTCCAGGAATAGGAGTTTGCAGCAAACTTTGCATCTCGGCCTCACTCTGGTGGGCCTGGTCCCACAGGCTTGCCCTTCATCTGGAGCACGAACCCCACTCTTCAGAAGCTCTGAGACTGTGACTAAGACAGAGTACTTCCAGGGCTGGATTTGGCGGACCATCCTTTGTGGGAGCTGGGTATTCAGACATGTCGATCAGTGAATAGCTAAAAATCATCTGTGCCATCCCTGAAACGTCACCATGGCAACGCGCTGATTTCTCTGACTAGGGCAGAGGCCTCGTGAAGCAGACTATAAGGGAATGCAGGCTGCAGCTACTTGAAGCATGAATGGCAAAGGTGATTTCTACTTTTCTCAGAGAACACGGACTACAGGGCTCCAGAGACGGCACATCTGCCTTCCAAAGGGTTTATCTGTAAAACTGGCATGTTGGAGAAAACACCCAGGAAGAATCTGAATATTCCTCTCCAGGTCGAATCACTCAAAAGATAAACTGAAATGCAACTTCTAGCCTGGCGTCAATACCCACTTTGGCCTTATTAATTGAATGAGCAGATGAATGAACTCTTGCTACATCAGCCAAAAATTGAGAAGGTTTTGTAAGAATCCACCATGGAAGTAGAATGCTTCCTTCCTCCAGTGGGCCGGTAAGCAATGGAGTGAGTCCAGTGCGAGGCCTTTATTACGGAAAAACATAAGACTCGGTGAATAATCATAGCATTTTAAGATGAGCATGGTGGCCATGGTTATTAAATCTCTATCCAGTTTCTAAGCTTTGTGTCTGTGCCTCCCTTGTCCTGCTGAAGGTGCCAGTTATTTAATGCCTATTTCCTGTAGCCTGGCTGAAGTGTCCTGGGCTTCTAATCTTAATTTAAAACCACGTAAAGATCACTTGCTTGGCACCACAAAAAGAAAAAAAATACAAGAAAAATATTCAAATCACTTAAAGACAAAGTTGACAATATTGAGATAGTTAAACAGATCTCTGTAGGGTGCTGTGGCACATGTCTCTAACCTTAGCACCCGGGAGGTCGAGGCAGGAAGATGGCAGGTTCGAAACTAGCCTGGATCAGACTGAGAGAGAAATTGCCTCAAAAACAAACAACTGGGCATAGTAGGTACATAGTCTTGTTACCAGAGCTCCAGGGGCAGAGACAGATGGGTCTATGAACTTAAAGCCAGCCAGGGCCATCTTGTGAGATGCTAATATATGTATGTATGTAGTTGTCTGCACATGTATGTATGTATGTAGTATGTATGTATGTATGTATGCATGTATGTTGTGTGTATGTATGTGTGTATGTATGTAGTTGTCTGCACATGTATGCATGTGTGTGTATGTGTGTATGTATGTAGTTGTCTGCACATGTATGTGTATGTATGTGTGTATGTATGTAGGCATGTATGCATGTGTGTCTGCACATGTATGTATGCATGTATGTGTGTGTGTCTGCATGTGTATGTATACATGTATGTATATTTTGTGATGTCTTCATATGTGTGTATAAAACAATTGAAACAACAAAAAGAAAACACAATCTAACCCTTTCTCAGAGCATTGCGACTGAAGACTTCATGGGGCCCAGCTCCTGATCTGATGACATGAAGTGGGCAGGGATGCTGAGCCCTGCAACCAAGTAGCCCAGACAGAGGCAGAAAGCTGAATATCAGTTGAATGCCCCCTTGCCCCTCCCCTTACTCTCCTGGGCAGTCTTTAAATTTTATGTTAGCAGGTCACATTTAAAAGGAAGATTTTTCTATAAAACTCCAAATTTCTGGTCTCTTTTAAAAATTCAAAATATCTTACAACAGTGTCTCCCTTTCCCAGTTGTCCAGCACTGGGAGATAGGTACTCTGTCAGGTGAGTCTCAGCTCTGTGGAGACCCTCCCACTCAGGTTCACTTGCAATGGAGCTCAGGCAGTCGCTGAGCTGGCAACCTGGGATGATTCTAGGCTAGTCTGTCATTTCCTAAAAACAAACCTGGGGCAGGATGAGGCTTGCCAGCAACCAAGGTGTTCGACAAGGACCCTACCCCAAAGACGCCTCGTGATCTCCCTCTCCCAGCAGCCTGACTGTAACTGAGGGAGGTCCGGGATTTGTGGAATCTCACCTGTCGATGTGGCCCCCGAGAAGTCGACTAGGAGGAGCCAGTTCATGGCCAGCACGACCTTAAGGGAGACATGGTGCCTCCCAGCAGCCTTCAGTCTGACAGCATGCTCCCTGAAACGTAAGCACAGGGTCAGAATTGCATCCCCGCAGTAAGCACCAACAGGAGACAGAGGCCGGAGGCAGGGACATGGCAGGACATCAGGAGAGGCAGACCCCACAGGTCCAGAGCGAAGACCTTGTGAATAGTTCCTCACCTACCATGACTCAGGGCCAGGCAGATCTGGACACGCAAACTCGGTCACCATTCTGCCCCTGTCCTGCAGCTCTGAGCTCAGTGCTCCTCCAGCTCCCTCCCTTTGGAAAGGAGCCTTTCTACGTAGCTGAGAAACAAGAGAGACTAAACCTAAGTTGGCAATCCAATGCCACAGGCTGGCTGTGTGATCTCGGCTGGTGTGTGGCCTTCTCTGGACCTGGTTGCCTCCCTCATCAGGGATGTTCAGATGAGCTGATTTTGAACTTGACAATAGAACCCCTGGTTTTTATCTGGGTGTCTAGTCACCTAGAATAGCCAGCACACTCGTCAGTTTCCTTGAGGCCTTGGGATTAAGTTCAATCAATAAAGCAGACTTTCAGCTAATGCCCTTGAGGGAAAGGAAAAGAAGGCTTTATTCCTTCCTTCCTTCCTTCCTTCCTTCCTTCCTTCCTTCCTTCCTTCCTTCCTTCCTTCCTTCCTTCCTTCAGTCCTTCCTTCCTCCCTCCCTCCCTTCTTCCTTACTTCCTCCCTTCCTCCCTTCTTCCTTCTGCCTTTCTGTTGGCTGGGATGCAGATAAGATGGCTGGACCTCCAGTAACTCTCTTGCACCCATGTAGTAGGAACCAATCACTGAGAATAGCTATGTAAATGGCAAAGAACTCTGGGGCAGAAGTAACTCCAGACTTATTATTATGTCTTCTGCTAAGGAGCCGATTTAGTTTCTGCTTTATTAAGCTTGTGTTTTTAAGAGATCCGCTGTGATTTCTTTATTTTACTGTTTGCTCACACAGTAGGTGACTGTAGGACTCTCAGTAAACACCAGGAAGGGGGTTTTAGCAACACTATAGAGATTGGTTTTTGTCTTTGTGCTCCCACACCTGGGCTTTGGGAGGGGGTAACCCTCCTTTCTGAGTTATCTCCCCTTGTCCTTTCCAATAGACCTGTGACTTTATCCCTGAGAAAGGGGCTCCCAGAGCTCTGCCTCTCAGGCCTTCTTGGTAGCTAATCTGATGCCCCTGACCTGAGGCCCAGGGAGGCTCTTTGTGCCAGCTCAGCGAACCGAGGCAGGCAGAGGGGGGATCTTCGGCACAGTTGGGCTGGGAGGAGGGCTGGGGAGGAAGGAGCAGCTCAGAATCAAAGCCTGTGTGTCTCTCTTCCAGCCTCCTGCCTAACCCAGGCGGGCTCTGCCAAAACAACAGAAGCACCTGTCTCTGGTACCTGGGAGGCCATGGTTCCCATGGCTCCCAGGGGAGGACTGCTGTAGAAGATGAAGAGGGATGGAAGAAGGAAGAAGACAGTGCATCCAGGCCTCGGGCTGGGGCTGGGGTGGGGGTGGGGAGACACAGCCCTCTTCTCAGGTCTCAGCTAACTTAGAAAAAAAGCAAAGGTCAAAGGTAGCTTGCCATCGGCTGCCGAAGAGCCTCATAAGCTCACTGTGACACCTCCTCCAGGGAAGTTGAGCCTGGACACTGGTACCCTCACACTGTGATGGAACCTGGTGCAACAGCACGAGGTGGGGCGGGGAGGGGGGCGGACTACTCCCCCGGGTGAACTTGCGAGGATTTCAGACTTCTGCACAGAGCCCACGCCCCTCTGAGGTCATGTGGCAGAGGTCATTTCGCTTCGTGAATGACACTTCCAACAGAAGGGAGGGATGCCCAGCACCCTGATATTAGACCTTCAGATGTGTCCTCGCCAGTGTCTGAGCCACAGGAAGTAGAGAGAGGTCCCTGTGCCCGGAGCTGCTCCGTGGCAGAGTGCACAGCCTTCAAGCTTTTCTGTACAGGGAGGGTCTCAGGTCCTGGATACAGTCCAGCTGCAGTAGATCCTATAGATGCCTAAGTCATTCTTGGGAACTGTTCACCTAGAAGGACAGTAAGTTCATCTGAAACTTCTGGCAGCAGGGTGGGAATTCAGCTTCTTGGTTGATGAGACAGGCTTGAAGCAGGTTTCGGCTGTGGAAGGCATTAGAAGGGCTCACAGGGAACGATGCTTGGGACTTCTGGGGACAGCCAGCAGCTGCAGGCCAGCTGACCCTGCCCTGGCCAGGCTAAAGGGTTGCTGGGACATTGGTCATGATGGGCTCAGCTGGCTTGTCCTCTCAAGGGTGTGGGAACCCCATTGTCGTGTAAGAAGAATCACATCCTTCCCCAGGAGACTCCCGGCCATCGTACGTCTTCACAGTAACAGGCCAAGCTTCCAGATGTGCAGTGTTCCCAAGTCCAGATGCTATACCAGCCTTGGAGATTCAGGGATCGACAGAGGAGCAGAGTGTCAGTGACTCCCAGGTCCAGGGGCTTTGCGCATCCTTCCAGGGCTGTCCTGGAGTCCCAGGTTGTCATCTGTAGAGAAAAGCAGCGTGTTAAAAGATCCAGGGGTGGAGTGGAGAGATGACTTAGCAGCTAATAGCACTGGCTGCTCTTCCAGAGGACCCAGATTCAATTCCTAGCATCAGCATAGCAACTCAACACTGTTTGAAACTCCAGTTTCAGGGGTTCCAACACCCTCATCCAGATATACATTCAGGAAAAAACACCAATATTCATGAAATAAAAATAATAATTAAAAAAAGATCCCGTGGTGTCCAGAGTGACAGTATTCACGGACATACTTGTGTCCTGTGGCTTCCCAGCTCCCAGGGATGGGAGCTCCTGACACAGGAGACAGAACTTTCTACATAGATTCCATGAGGAAATAAGGCTAAGTAGGGAGAAGGGTCCGCTGAAGCTGAGGCACCCACAGTGAGCCAGGGCACATCTCGATGGAGGTGGAGGGCAGCGGGGACTATACCACCATGTTACTCAGCCAAATCCTAGACAAGACTGAGTTAACAGATGGACAAGACAACTTGGTGGTTCGGAATGGGGTCGTCAGAGCCTTCCTTAGGTCCCAGCCACAGGGCTCTCTTCTCATTGTTTGAGTTCAGAGAAACGAAATGGTATAGCATCAAACTGCAGGGCCATTATGAGCATCAGAACAGACGCACCCCTTGAAGACCACAAAGCACTGGGTTTGACTGGAAGCCAGCACGGACACACTGGGAGCGACTCCCAGTGCAGGGACACTCAGTAGTGGTAGGAGATGCCTGGAAGACTGGTCCTAAAAACCTGGGTTTGAGTTCCAGTTGTAGCCCCCATCGGCTAGGCTGTGTGGTTTCAAGCGGGCCACTCAGCTTGTGCCTGCCTTGGTTCTCTCATTAAAAGGGGGGCAGCAATATTTCGCACAATCTGGACTTCAGCTGAGAGGGGTGATTGGGACATTGAGTTTAGCACACACCGGCTCATGAGGCCAGCGAGTTGGCTAAGCTGGTAAACGTGTCTGCCACACGAGCCTGCAGCAATAAGGCAGGCGGAGAGATAATTGTCTGGAAGCTTGCAGGCCAGCTGGCCTAGAATACACAGTCCTGTAGCAGAAACAAGAGAGACTCCATCTCAAGGTAGAAGGGGAGGACCCGACTCCTGAAAGTTCTCTACCTTCATATGTGCACTGTGGCTGTTGCCCCAGTAAGACTGGATAAAACTTAAAAACAAACAACCCCCCACTAGTCCCCAGGTCCCCAGAGTTTGGATGACGTCTGAAGAGAACCACGAGGCAGGTGGTCAGGTACATTACTCTCAAGAAGTTAGAGGACTGCCACGCCAAGCAGAAACTGGTTGTAGCCGGGCGGTGGTGGCGCACGCCTTTAATCCCAGCACTCGGGAGGCAGAGGCAGGCGGATCTCTGTGAGTTCGAGAACAATCTGGTCTACAAGAGCTAGTTCCAGGATAGGCTCCAAAGCCACAGAGAAACCCTGTCTCGAAAAACAAAAAAAAAAAAAAAAAAAGAAAAGAAAAGAAAAAGAAAGAAAAAAGAAACTGGTTGTGATCAAGTCATGGGGAGGGGCCCCAAGACAGCCTTGATCTGCCATCTTGCCCCGCTTTGTACACAGATTCCGGCCTCTGGAATTTTGAGGAGGTGAATTCCTGCAGGATCTTTGTCAGGACAACAAACAACCCCAGCATTTATGGCTAAGCCCTCAGCTTGCTGCTACTGCTTACGGAACCTTTAAAAGGTGGAGTTAGGCCCTTGGGGGTATGGCCTGGAGAGGGATTAGAAACATGGGTCTCCTCTTCTCCCTTGTGCCTGCTATTCATAAACCAAGCAGCTTTTCACTCTCCACATAGTCCTGCCATGATGTACCGCTTCACCGTGGGGCCCAAAGCCATGGAGCCAACTGATCATGGACCAGAACCTCCCGAACTGTGAAACCAAATAAACCTCCCTGCTTTAGCCCTTCATTTATCATGGTGGCAGCAAGCCGATGCATACACCAGTGCGCAAAGAGCGTGCAAATGCACATCATACACCAGGGTGCAAATGCACATCACACACCAGCGTGCAAATGCATATCATACACCAGCGTGCAAATGCACATCACACACCAGGGTGCAAAGACACATCCTTAAGACATGACACCTTTTCTGCAGCCCGGTTTTCTCACCCGAACAATCAGAAGAGACATGAACGTGGCTCCCGCTGGGCACAGCCGCTGCCCGATTCCCTGTCCATCGTCATTCCTGTGCTCCCTCACAACCACCCTCTGTCCCGTGTCTAGTTATGGTTGAGGAAACTGAGGCACGCAGTGTAGTATTACTTAAGATCTCGCATAGTCAAGAGGTGGTGATGTCCTGAGTCAGCTCCCTCCTCCAGAACTATGCTTCCAATTCCTAAAGACTAGGTGTGTGCGGTCTCAGAACACAAGAGCTGGCAGGAACACAAGGCATTGTCCAGTCAGTGTGATTTACACCTCGGTATGTCCACAGGCTCCCAGGAGCACTCATTAAAAGGCACATTCTCACCCACAGGCCTACGACAAGACTGAGCCACCAGGCAGCTCCACCAGGATTTGAACTCCTGGGTAGACACTAGCTTCCCACTCTGTTGAACTGGCCCAATAACCACCCCAAGCCTCTCTACCATATCCACTAATGAGAATAAGTCCTTGGCCTGGACCATCTCTCTGCCCCTGGGAGACAGAATTGTGACCCTGAAATCTAGCTCGAGCAAGGTTTCAGGAGGTGAGCAGATGTCTCCACCAACACTCTTAAGGTCAGAAAGGCTCTGTCTTCTGTCATGAGACCAAGCTCTTTTCTCTGTAAACCCTATATCTCCACATGGCTCCAGGTGTCAGATCGTCTGCATAATATTGGCCGAGACCTTTTCTGGACACCCATGGGCTGTCTCAGTAGCCACCAAAAATCATGGCAAAACTGAAATGCAGAGTCCAAGAGATCTCATTCACTCAGACAGCCCTTCAGACAGATGACAAAGCAGATCCCTTCTCAACACGTCCCAAGGGAGCCACCCCACGTCTTGAGTCAGGGAACAAACCCCCCGCTCCTTGGTTGTACCCGATCTATACCCAGGCCTAGTTTCTCCTGACAGAGACATGTATGTCCCTGGCCACCTGGTCTGGTCGGGAGAGTTGACAGATGAAGTCCTGCTCTGAATCACAGGGAAACAGGAAGTCGAGACCCTAGGAAGTCCCTTAGTCTGGAGCTCCCCTGTGCCCTTCTCAGAGTGCTCCATTGCTATAATCTACTTTGATGAAATGTGTGCAAAGGAGCCTGGGCTCCAACAGTCCAGCCTGCCCCTCAGAGAGGTGCAAATAGGGAACCCTTTGCCCCTGACGCTGGGCATCCCTCAGGCTGCTCCATGAAGCTGGCCTCTCGGGCATGTTCCTTCTGAGACCTGCCTCCTTGTCACAAAGACCAGAGCCCTGTGGCTCTGCCAAGCCAAGCCCTTCCCCAGAAACCGGCTTCCTAAGATAAAACGCTCTGCACCTTCATCTCGGGTCCACAGAAGATTAAGGGACTGGGACACTTCTCCCGGCTGCACTTCCCTCTGTGTACCTGTAACCAGGGCAACTCCTCCATGAGCAGATGCTCACCTGGCAGATCTAAGAATGTTGGTTTTGCATTTCTTTCTTTTCGTTTCTTTTTCTTTCTTTCTTTTACTTTACTTTTCTTTTTTTTTTTTTTGCTTATTTTGTGGGTTTTTTAAAAATAGGGTCTGGTGTATAGCAGGCTGGCCTCAGATTCATTGTGTATCACAGAGGATGACCTTCACCTTAATGGCCTTAATGTCTGTTTGTCTCTACCTCCAAAATGCTGGAACAAATGTGTGCTATCACTCAGCATTTTTTTTTGAGGGGAGGGTGGGGAAATGGAGTCTATATAACTCAGGCCAATCTCAAAGTCATGATGTGTCCACGTGCTGGGATGGCACACGTGTGCCTATATCTGGTTCTGTCTGAGCCTTGCTAATAAGCTTCCAAGGGAGGCCAACATGGCTGGGTGGTAGGCTGTGTTCTGAGTAGCAAGGATCTAGGTTAATCACATTCTCTCCGTTCTACAGGAGGACAAACTGAGAGCCACAGAGTAGGAGGAGGTTACTTGCATTGAGCACAATAAGATAAAGGAAAGCCTGACCCAGTATCTAATGGAGAATGTTTGGATCCAAGTTACCAGACACAAACCACCTTGTTTTTGCTTGGGAGGGAGGAGGTGCCAGGAAAACAGGTATATGCCTTTCCTTTATGTTTCCCCTCAAGCTGCAGTTTGGATTGTAAACACAAGTCCTGGGTGCCTTGCAGGAGCTCAGATAGTCATATGTCATCTTTGCTCCTTCCCCAGAGGAACTTCCTTTGATCTGGGAAATTCCCTCTGGAGCCTCCTGCAGAAGCCATGCCTGGGTGCTGCTGTACATGTAACAATGGCTGGAATTCTCACCATGGACTCACACATGCCTAAGTGCAGCATCAGGACCCCTGCGCGGTCCTCTGCACCACCAGCTCCTCATATCCCACCACCCCATCACCAGCTGTGGTTGAGGCTGGGAAAGGCAGCTCTAGGACCCTGCTCTCCTCTCCCTGACCCTGGGCAAGCGCTCCAGGCCTCTGTGCTCATGAGCGCTGTGTGGGTGCGGGGGAGAAGTAAGTCAGACCTCTGCCTTCAAGGGATCCTTCAGGTCCCAGCAGAATAAGCAGAAAGCCCCGACATTGGAAGGATGGACACAACCCTCCAGCAAAGCAGATACTTTGCAGTAAGAGCAGCTGCTCATTGCAACTTAGTTGCTCCTGAGGCTAACCCTTTACCCGGCAAGAGACAAATCTCTTTTCTTTTTCTGTTTAGAGCTTTTCTAGCCAGTTCTGTATCTACTCATCATATATGGCTGTGTCAACTTAATAAAAATGAAATAAAGAATTCAGACTCTCTCTCTCTCTCTGTGTGTGTGTGTGTCTGTGTGTAAGTGCATGCAAGAATGTTAAGGCAAGAGCACAACTGCACGCGCCATTCCTCAAGCTCTACCCGTTTTACCTTCTGAGGCAAGGTAAAGCGCTCTCTCACTGGCCGAGAATTGGGCTACATTGTCTGGCCAATAAGTCACAGGGATCTCTCTGCTTCTGCCTTCCCAGTGTTAGAATTACAGCTACGTGCTACTATTTCCAACATCTGATACCAGTTCTGGGACCTGAACTCGGGTCTTCACGCTTACGTGAAAAGTGCTTTACTGACTGAGCTATTTCCCAAGCCCTGACTTTAGTTTCTTAGCAAGAGGAAGCAAGTAAAGCACCGACAGCTGTGTGTGGTGGGGCAGCCACAGTGAGCATCGGACCTGAACAATTTACTGATGCTCAGCTTGGGTTTCCAGCCTTGGGGCTTAGTGATCTGGACAGCGCACACTGAAGCAACGAGTCTTTTTAGAGCAATGGACTCATGGGTACGATGTGGATCAGTGCGGGCGCCAGCACTAAGTTCCAAGTCTACAGACCTATCCTATCAGAAACTGTCCTGGTAGGGTCCCATAACCTTCTCTGACAAGTCCTGTAGGTGACTATGATGTGAGCAGGGTACTGATTTATTTAAAAAGAGACACTTGGCAACCATTCGTTAGGTGTCAGCTTGGTGAATGTTCGGCATGGTGTTGGTTAAGTGCTGACAATCCCCCGGTGCATTACAAGATGAGTTCACAGAGAGGCCTTTGATGGGCCACTTGAGTGTGAGCTTAGCTAGTCCTGTAGCAACCTTACCTTCAGTTCTGTCAGCTTCAATATGGGGAGGTACAGAGCTGTCGGGTGTGACGAGATAATCCCCCTGCAGTGTGTGGCACAGTGCAGGTCCAGAGTGACCCTCCTCAGATGCTGGTTATGTCACCATCACTCAGGTCTGGCTTGTGTTCACCCGCCAGCCTGGATTGTTAAACAGGGCTGGTGGGCTGGTGGTACCAACTGAGCAGATGAGAGGTACTTCTAAGTAAGAAGTGCTTCCTCCAAGCTTGTCCCCAGGACCACCAGCAGGAACGGGCAACTTGGGGCAGGATGCTTATGGAATGAGGGGGAAATATAAAATGACCCTAATGGGATCCCCACACTGGGCTCCAGGCAAAGGTTTCTGCCTGGTTAATGTAGTGTGGCAAACATGCCCCTCGGGGTCCTAATCCCTGATGTCCCCAGCCTGTTTACAGGAAAGAGTACAGGAAAAGGTAGGAGCTGGCCTTCCACCTCAGTGCCAAAGAGGGCCACTTCTCTGGTCATTTACATTTTAAAATTACAGCTTTAGCTTTCTCAGACTTGGCTTGCCCCCTGCAGTCACGCAAACACCAACTCCCAAAAGAAAGGGAGAGAGATGAAAATCAAGGAAGAAGACCCTGTCCGCCCAACTCAGCATCACAGGACCAGTGAGAAAGAGAAGACTCACAGGGCACTCGGAGAGCAGATCCGTTATCCTACCTCCCCGCGAGCCTCAGAGTCTGTGATTGGCTCCCTTGATTTAAATGTCCCTCCACTTCACCTCTGTCTTCCCAGCTGCCACTCTGCACACTTTGTAATTTGGAGTTGAATATTCAGAGTCTACCTCTGAGTTCTCCCTGACTCTAGAGTCCCCATCTCTACTTCTTACTTTGCATCTATAGGTTACTGAATGGACTGTGTGTGTGTGTGTATACACCCATATGTGGGTGTACACGTATGCTTGTGTGAAGAGGCCAGAGACCCAGGTCTCACTAATTAGGGGAAGCTGGCTGGACAGCAAGGTCCAGGAAACCCTGGCCTGCTTCTCTGCTGCAGGGATTAGAAGTACTCACGGCTACCTGGGCTTTTGATGTGGGTGCAGGGATTGAACTCAGGCCCTCCAGTTTGTGTGGCAAGCACTTTATTGACTGACCTAGCTCCATGGCCCCTGATTATAGCTTCCTTTTTGAGGATTTCATTCATCTGTGAGGTTGTTGTGCCTTCTACTTTGGGGCATGGTTGCCTGAGTGTCAGAACTCCAAAAACCCAGTTCTTTAACGGAAGGCAGCAGCTCCAGGCTTGGCAGACAATGGCAGCCCAGCCAACGCCAAATGAGCAAGGCGTTTGCCAACTCTTCACTGAATCACCTCGTCCCTCTGTAACTTTGGACTCTGTTCAGGGCTCTCAATAAGACAGGTGGGTGTATTTTTGAGGTTGAGACTGGATCCATTTAAATAAAAATATTATTTCTTCTCCTGTCATTTAAGCCTTCCTTTCTACCTGTGGAAAATAATGTCTTCCCTATTCAAGTTGGATTTGACACCTCCACACACACATCGTGAAGCAAGAGAGGAAGTTCTTGGTTGATACAGTTGCCAAGTCCAAGGTCAGCTTGCGCTTGCGCTACAGCTAGGGGTAACTTGAGGTTGCTGCAGGGAAGGCTCTTGGCCTCTTCCAGCAATCCTAATATTCTCTGCAGAGACCACTGAATGCTATAAAAGCTAACAGAGCATCTCAATGCCCCCCTCTTATTCCCCCAATATTTGATGCCTGACACACCCCTGAGACTCACTGGCTCACATAGGTAGTGTTGTCTTTTCCCTTTGGGGTATGGCTGAGCTACCTGCTGGGTGTCTGCACACACCCTGTCCCCAGCTCGAGCTGCAAATGCCCGGGGACTTCACAGCGTGCCTGCTACCCAGGGCTTCCCAGAGCTCTGCCTTCGCTCCTGTCAGCTTAGCCTCAGTTTCTGGTCCTACTGCTGCTAGTGCCATTCAAGGTGCTGGGACATTCATTCCCGGATGGGGTGGGGTAGCAGCTGCCTCCTATCTCACAGTGAAAGTTGCTGCATCTCACTGGGATGGAGGTGGAGCCTGAGCTGGGTTTTCATCTCACCAAGGCATTGGAAAGCCCCTAGAATGTTGCCCTCAGTCCATAGAGGTCTTTGTAATAGAAACTGCATGGGTACCTGAGCTCCCTCTACCCTAAGGCCTCCGCCACAGTCCCTCCAACTCCAACCTTTTGTCTGTACTGCACGTGACAGCTTTTTCCACTGTGACCCGCCTCTCTCAAGGGCCTTTTGTCCTTCACTACATGGGAGCATCTTTCTAGTCTTCTCATCCCATCAAATGGGTATAGAAACGTGATTCAATCTGGAAAGAGTTGAAGTCATACTACCCAGCCCAGATTCCTCCACCTCCTTACAAGTCTGTCGAATCCAGTAGAAATCTGGAGACAGGCGCTGTTACTGGATTCAAAGGCCAGTTGCCCTAGACCTTAACTGCAGCTTCCGAAGCTTTCATCTGCAGGCTTATGGTTCTGGCACGCTGGGGGAACGGCCTGTGGCCAGGACACATAAGGCCATGAGCAGCTGGTTGGATCACGGAACACAAAGAGTTCCTGTGGGCCAGAGAGAGACGCTGGCCTGGTGTCTTTGCTGGCTCAGAAAGAGACGGCGGCGGTAAACACTTCATCAGCTGTAGTTCTAAGTGAAAATCCTAGCATCGGCTATTGAGTCGGTATTCCTCCTGGCTTGAGAGGGCCCCGAGCGTGCCCGCTTGTTTCTGAGGCTCAAGGAAGATTTCTGCCAAGCGCCCCTCCCCGTCAGCTCCCATCAGGCTGGAGATACATGGTGTGCATCTCGTGTGTGTGTGTGTGTGTGTGTGTGTGTGTGTGTG
>JAQHUG010000239.1:2485226-2592074 GCA_028555095.1 Dicrostonyx torquatus
GCAAGTGCCTGCTTCAACGCCATGAGAGCAAAGTGCTATCAGGGGCACCACACAGTCCGTTATCAGGGGAGCATAGAGATGAAAAGGGACAACCCTGGGACACCCAGATCCAGCTATTCCCGAAGCTAATATTATCCTTGGAGTTTTCAATTACATGAGGTAATCACGTTCCTACTACTTCGTGTAAGCCAATGCGAATTGTGTTTCTGACATTCGCTATGGGAACGGTCCTGACTAGCAAGGAGCCAGAGGGAAAGCAAGATGAAAGTTCTTTCAGGTCTCTTTGATCTCATAAAAAAGGGCACAAAAGACGTCCTTTCCCAAAATGCAGCATGCCTGTCCCCCAAGAAACATGGGCCACCTCAGAAAGCAATAAACCAGTGCTGTTGCCAGGCTCGGTGGGACCGACCTGCAGGCCTGTAAATTTGAGGCCAGCCAGATAACTTAGGGGCCTCAGATAAAATTGAAATTTAAAAGATTGGAGGCAGGGGCCATAGCTCAGTGGAGAAGGCTTACCCAGCACGAAAGGCCCTGGCTTTAACTCTCAACACCATGGAAGAAAAGAAAAGCAAGAAAATAATTTTCTGCAAGAACCATTTACATCCTGCCCCCACCCCACACCTCATTACAGCTTCCACAGACCTCCAGGGCGGATCATAAGAGTTTTACGTAAGATCTTCTGGTGGCCTCTCTCCGTCTTCCTCACACACCAGAGTCTGCTCCTGCTATTCTGCCCTGTTGGACTTTTCCTTGACAACATGAAACCTGTGCTTCCCAAGGATCTTTTCAGTGTTTTTTTACCCATTACCTAATATCCTTCCCACTCCCCCACCCCCACCCCAGCCTGGGGGCTCAGCACACACTCCTGTTCTTTTTTTTAAAGATTTATTTATTTATTATGTATACAACATTCCTTCCATGTATGCTTGCATGCCAGAAGAGGGCACCAGATCACATTACAGAGGGCTGTGAGCCACCATGTGGTTGCTGGGAATTGAACTCAGGACCTCTGGGAGAGCAGTC
Source organism: Dicrostonyx torquatus (assembly GCA_028555095.1). Lineage (NCBI taxonomy): Eukaryota > Metazoa > Chordata > Mammalia > Rodentia > Cricetidae > Dicrostonyx > Dicrostonyx torquatus. The sequence continues at coordinate 2,486,250 of JAQHUG010000239.1, forward strand.
AGTGCTCTTAACCTCTGAGCCATCTCTCCAGCCCTCACACTCCTGTTCTTACAAAGCTTTGTGGGACATCCTCTTCCACCCTGCCCCCAGGGCTGCTCAGAGCATCTCGGTTGCTTTCTTTACAATCATGGATTGGATGAGGGTTGTGTGAAGCTGATGAGGGAGAGGAACCGGGCCAGTTGTAAAGCTACTCAGACTGTGCTTCTGTGATCAGTGGCCTCCACACCACTCGCAAGCTTCCCAGTAACGTGAGGCCCCCAGGTCACTGAGTGGCAATCCCTAGGCGTGACTGTGCGCGCTGAAGTGTTTGAATTTCAACTTGCTGGCCCCAGAGACACCTTTCTTGTTCCTCTTGTCCCGCTGGAGGAGTCTGAGCTGCTGTCGTTGCCAACTCTGTGGTCCCCTGCCCTTCTCCTGATAACATCATTTCTATCATCAGGGTTACCACCCATGTGACAAAGGAGGTTAGTCAGAGATGCCTCCCAAGGTGGGAGACAGGGATCCTCTGAGAGTTCTGAGGCAGGCATGCACCCAAGAGGGAGCCCTTCCAGGTGGGACTAACCAGAGGCTCTTGCTGGCCCCTGTTGGGTTGGGCAGGCAGGCTGGAAGGTCATGAGGCAGACCTAACAGGCCTGGCAGCAGTTCAGAGAGGCAGCCTCCCTCCAGGCTACTGTTCTCAGGCTCTCACAAACCCAGGAAGGGCCGAGACAGGGAGTGTTTGCACAGCAGATAGGCCTCTCCGTGCCTTCCTCTGTCGGCCACAGTGGGTGCCAAAGGGCACGCCTGCTTTGGGCCCAAGCCCAACCCAGAGTACTCCTTTGATCTGAGAGGTTTGTCTTCTCCGCCTTATTTATTTGTAATAACTGCCGCGGTTTTCTGCCACGCCAAATACATGGAGAGGAAGCTGGCTGGTGGAGCGCTACAACAGAAGCCATTACTTCCCTCAGAGCCTGGCATTATTGTGTTACCTGCATCCCGTCTCGCAGGTGTGACCTGCAGCCCTGGGCTATGCAACAGACACCCACGTTCTCAGGAAGAAAATGACTTTTGACAAGGCATGGTTGGAAATGGCAAGGCTCTGGGCCTCAGTCTTATCTTCCTGGGGAAATGTGTACTTTAGTATTTTAACACTTGCTTAAGACCACGAGGTTGTGACTGGAATGCAAGACATAGATGCCTGCCTGCAGAAGCGCCCTCTCTGTCCCCTGATCCGGGATCTCCTGCTCCTGTTCCCAGGAGACCCCAGGCCTCCAAACAACCGCTTCCTTCATCAATACAACATTTCCCCTGTGAAAACACTCAAATATACAGCCAAGCAGTCACAGTGAACCCTCACTGACCCACAACTTGCCACTACCAGCAACACCACGCTATATCTGGCCTTCCGTGGAGTCCATGTTCCTACCTTTCAAAAACCAACCTTAATTTTTGGAGGCACTCCCAAACTAAGGGAAGAAACTTGCGTTTCTAATATGTTTGACACACACCGTGTACACTAGACTTCAAAACTCGCCCACGTGAACGAGACACACAGAGCTGACGGATGTGTGTGTTGAGTCTGGACAAATACATTGTGCCCATGTAACCGAAGGCCTAGGCAGGTACAGAACAAGGCCCTTGCTCTGCTGAGCTCCTTCAAGTTCTTGCTCAGTCTAGTTTACCTGCGGAAGGCAGCTGCTCCTCCAGTTGAAAGTATCAGAGAAGAGCAGCCGTTTTGTCTCTTCTAGAACTTCTCAGCAAAGAATGGTACAGGGCGCGATCCTTTGTGTAAGGCTGCTTGCGCTCAGCGTCCCTTAGAGCTACATCTTTGTCGCTTGCGTATGTCATCAGGAGTTCGTGGTAAGTCTTAGCCAGTTGTCAACACATATACCATGCCGCATCGTGGCTTTGGCTGTGCTCTTCTAGGCAGTCCCCATAAAGCAATACTGGGGACTAAAGAAGAGGGTAGCCTTGCTCTGAAAACCCCAACAGACGATTCAGATGCTGTGAAAGCGGGCATCCTTGGTTCAGATCCACTGTACAACTTACTCACTGAGCAAGATTGGGCAGGCCCTGGAGTTGGAGCGCCCTATATCTGTGGGAGATACAGATCAAGTCTCCTGGTGGATGCCAGAGACCACAGACAGCTCCAAAGTCTGTGTGCACATTTGATGTGGATTTCCCCTCTGTATGTTGTGATTACCATTAATGAATAAAAAAACTGCTTTGGACCTATAGCAGGGCAGAACTTAGCTAGGTGGGAGGGGGGAATGAAACTGAATGCTGGGAGCAAGGAGTCAAGGAGAAGCCACAGAACTGCCACTGGAGACAGATGTGCTGAAACTTTGCTGGTAGGCCACGACCTCATGGTGATGCACAGATTAATGGAGATGGGTTAAATTAAGATGTAAGAGTTACCCAATAAGAAACTAGAGCTAATGGGCCAAGCAGTGTTTTTGATAATATAGTATCTGGGTGATTATTTCTGGGCTGAGCAGCTGGGAACCAACAAGTGGCCCTCCTCACTACACACATTACACTAAAGGGAGTTTGGGGGCCATTAGAAATACATGAAGAAATACATGCATAAACACTCTAATTCCATGACAAGAGACCGATATGGCTGCCAAGAGGCTAACAAGTGTGTAGCATACACAATGCAGATACATTGGCAACAAAGAATGGGATGTCCTAAGATATCATCACATGACTCCTGGCAATGTTGTTCAATTTTAAACATACAAATTACGTATTTCCTAAATTTTCTACCTGATATTTTTGGTTGAGTTGACTGCGGGAATCTGAAGCCCACAGAAAACAAAACCACATGCATTAGAAGCTTGGAGGCGGGTCAGGCTGGCTTCTGTACCTCTCTGTTCTCCAGCTTCCTCAAGCTGAGAGGCGCTGGTAGCTGCAGAACCACCCTCAGATGACTGGGAAGCATCCAGGCGAGCACGTGGCAAAGGTTCAATAGACTGGGGAGGAGAAACTGTGTCTGCTAACAGGGGCTCGCACCCAGCGTGTGCCACACAGTAGCTCTGTGAGCCTGGGAAATTTCCACGGGCTCCTTTTAAACAGGAGTATTCATACTATTTTATGATATTATCTTGTGGGTTTATTTTTCCTCTCCTGCTCCCTACTCTGCCCACCACCTCCCTTCATGCTTTCAGGATGAGGCTCCACTCTAATGGGTAAGGCTACAATAAATAGGCTTGTATCTTCTGCATAAAGGAGTGCTGGAGAGAACTTCAGATAACACTTAGGTACAGTGGTTCACGGCTAGACTCTCAGCGTGTAGGAGGCTGAGGTAGGAGGACTGCAAGTTCTGGATCAGCCCAGGCTGCATAGTGAGATCCGGATCCAAAAAAATAAGAGGTGGAGAAGGGTCATCTTAGGAAAGTACCTGTGCATGAGTGCACTGCCTAAGATCTTCCAAAGGCTTCTGGGAAAAAGTTATTCCTCACTGAAAGAGAGAAAGAGAGAGAGAGAGAGAGAGAGAGAGAGAGAGAAATCTGGCAGAGATGATTTGGGGTTATCCCCAGGGGTTTACCTATAGCCTGCAGAGGCCCAGAGAATGGGTGAACTCAGACTCACCTGGCTCTAGCCTTTTCCTAATTCCATCTCTGAACTGTTGTGGCCAGAATTTCAATGCAAGTCAGACCCTAAAAATCACCAGGAACATTTCAGATCCCCATCTTCAGTTATTGTGACAAACGCGTTTAATCAGCAGTCACCTAGCCATGCCTAAAGTACTCGCAATGCCTGCCTGTGGCATTAAGCCTGATCCCCAGGTTCCCCTTGTCGCAACTGGGATGCTGGACCTGCTCATTCCTGTGCTACCATCACTCCGCCAGGTGTGAGTGCATCAAAATACAACTCCGTGGTCTGGAGGTGTAACTCAGTTGGCAGACTGCTTGCCTAACACACACGAAGCCCTGCGTGCAATCTCTAGCACCAGATAAACCGGACTGGTGACACGCACGTCTATGATCCCAGCACGTGGGAGGTGGAGCCAGGAGGTTCAGAAGTTCAAGACCTTCCATGGCTACATAACAAGTTGGAAACCAGCTTGGATTCCTTAAGATTCTGCCTCAAAATAAGACAAAAAAGAAACATTGCTTTATACCATGTAAATATATTGCCACTTGCAAACAAAAAAACTTAAAAGTGGGGGGCGCGCACAGACCCTTTGGTTTGTTCAGGGGTCTCCCACAGAGAAAATTCAAAGTAAAATGAGATGAGATCTCAATTCCAGCCAACACGTGGTTTGCATATTAGATTGAGCAACGAGAAACTGTCGATGTTCAAGTGCTAGAAGAATGTGGGGCCCATAAAATTCAACCTGCTCACCATGTAGCCCCTGACTGCACACAGACACCATTGTGTCTAAGCCTGGGCGGTGACGTGGGGACACAAGGTTCGAGGAACAGAGCTGCCTTCAGAGTGGTTGTTGGTCTCCACTATCGAATCTCCCCGCTTGCATCTCTTTCCCGGGCTGCACCACCTTTTGCTCTGAGATCTCTATCTTTGAAACAGAGCCAGGCAGTTTCTTAGGGCTTCTGGGGCACCCCAAGCTGCGCCCTGAGCAAAATCTACACTCTGTTCGGAGCAGCAGTGACAGATGTTTGTAGGATGGGCCTCCTGCAGTCAGCTTTACCCTGGGGACTCTTTCTCTCCCTACACTAAGAGGACTGGAGCGGGGCTTTTACTGACTGAACACGAGTGGTCATTTCTATTTTGACCCCAATCCTTTCTGTGACCTGCTTTTGATTCCAGGATAAGGCCTGTCTTCCAATAACTCTAACCTCTGTGCTGGCTGAAGACAGCTGACATTGATTCTGGTACTAGCAACCAGAAGAGCCCAACTTCCTCTGCCATTAAGGACATCCTGGTTTCTGTGTATTGTCCTCATTGCCTTTCATGTCCAACGTTTTGTCAAAGCAGAGGAAGTGATTCTCCTGATTTGCTCTCTATCCCAGGGCAGAGCCCCAGAGTCACCTGTGTGATCCGGGAGGATTCATGATGATGAGGCAGAGGGTGTGGACCACAGGGTGATGCCCACAGATACTCAGTCACCTAGAAGAGTGTGCTGCAATCCACACCAGAACAAAGACGGGAGATCTCACCTGGGGAGTGATGAAGATAGCCAGGGGCCACTGACCCATCTCACTGCCCGCTCCTAGTCCTGCTGTGGGGGTACTGGTGGTAGATTCAAGGTTGCCTGTCACTTCCCCTCACACCTTGCAGGAATTTCACCCCTTGGGTAGCCCCAGCTGATTGGCTGGCCCCAGGAGATCACTGCTTGAGGATGCTGCCTGACACTCTCCAAACATACCATCGAGCCTGATTAGGAATCCCTGTTCCCACCAAGCTCCTGCCATAAATACCCAGCATTGCCTACCCCTTCCTCTGACTGGACTGGTTCACATAGGCCCGGCCCTTGTTGGACAATCCCAGCATCCCAGCCACCGATCTTGCCAACTGGATCTCTCCAGTACACAATCCAACTCTTGCTCCAAAGCCCTGGTGCTGTCCCTTTCCAGATACTATGGCTCAGAATAGGGTGGCCTTCATCTGGCTGCCACATCTGAGCAATCATTTCTCAGCATGAGGTAAGCAGAATCGGCCTCCCTTGAGGATTTCTGCATCTTCCCTGACTCACTCAGCTTCCCTTGCCTGGTATCTCTTGACACCAAGCCATGTATCTTTCTTCCTTGAATATCCATCTATCCATCTATCTATCTATCTGTCTGTCTGTCTGTCTGTCTGTCTGTCTGTCTGTCTATCTATCTGGTTTTTATTTTGTTTTGTCTTTGAGACAGGGTTTCTCTGTACAACCCTGTTGTCCTGGAACTTACTTTGTAGATCAGGCTGGACTCAGACTCAGAGATCTGACTGCCTCAGCCTCTGCCTCTGGAGTGCTGGGATTAAAGGTGTATGCCACCCCAACCCCTGACTCCTTTGCCTTATTTTAACTGAGCTGCAATTTTGTGAGTTCACTGAAAGCAACAAGAGAAAACTCAGATCCTGATTCCCATTCTTTCCCCCCAACTGTCTCTACTGCGTGCTGCTCTTAGCCACACACAACTTGCACACGAAGAAAACCCATGTGTCCCTGATTTCCCTGTCCCTCACATCAGCTCCTGTTACCTACCTGGAGCTGGGGAATTGTTGGCCTAAGAGCTCTGTGATCACTAGCAGGGCAGGTGAGTGCCCTTGTCAAGGGCAGGGTGGAAGGAAAGAGAGGGATCAGGTCGAGTGAGGGTTTGTGGCTTGAATAGAGGACAGGGCACTTGGTGAGAGAAGGACAAACAGAATGAGCTTCTAGAAGTACCTCCTTATGTGAGAACCATGGGGCAGCCAGTTGTGCACAGATGTTTTTCAGCCAGGAGGTGGTGGGGGTCAGGATGGAGGTGTGAGTTTTAGACGTAACTTAAGAAGTCCTAGTTCAAGGCCAGCCTGATCTAAATAACAAGTTCCTGACTAGCCAGAGCTATACAGTGAGACCACATCTCAAACAAACACAGAAACAAACAAGAGAAGTCCCTGAAGCCATCTGTGTGTGTCACAGATCAAGGGAAAAACCAACTTTCAAGACTGAAGTCTGAGGTCACAGAAACAATGAGCCTTGGCCTCGTCTTGGGGGCTGCACCCTGGTCTTGCTTTTGGGTTACAGCACCAAAGTCAACTGTTTAGGGGTGCAGATTCCCACACCCCTCCTTCTCCCCAAGAGTCCCTTCCTATCTAAGGACTTTAGATAGGACCTTTAGGCCAGCAATGCTATCAGAGTGTTTGAAGTTGCTGTCTGGCACTTGTGGGGCTGGCTGTCCACCTGCCCCATCTGGCTGCCAGCCAGCTGCACCACCTGCTCAGTGAGGGCCACCTTTCTTGCCATCCACAGATGCCGACAGGCTCTGCCCTGATGGGCTACAGGCTGCTAGGGTGCGCCGGGTTCACCCTCCCCAGACTGAGCCTCACTGGGGGAAAAAAAAACTCTAAAAGATACATCCTAAACAAGAGATCAAGAGATCTGGGTCCATCTCCACCTCCCAGAGAAAAGTCAACCCTATGAAAGGTCCGGAGCAGGATAGGGGGCTCCAAACATAGGCCCATGAATAATCTGCTCCCAAGATCTGACCCGCGCCTTCAGCTCCTGTGAGGTGGGCCACGTCCACCCATCATGGACGTTCAGGAGGGTTCAAATCCAGGCTTGTTCCATCTGCTGCCGGCAGACATGGAAAACCATGTGGATACCTCAGAAACCAGTCAGGCTCTTGCTCAATTACCCACAGGACTCTGAATGTCCGTTCTTACGTATAAATCCAAGAGAAATCAAAATCTTTGCCCTGTGCGGGGGAAATACGTGTAAAGTTTTATACACAATATCATTGTCCCTAACAGCCAGGAACAGAAGCAACACAAATGTCTATTGACTGACAAGTGGATAAATAGGTATGGTCTCTCTGCACAATAGAATGTTAACCAGCCAGACCAAAGGATGAAGTGCTGACACACCCTGCAACATGGAGCCCTGAAAACATTCTCAACCAAAGAGACCAGAAAGACCCTATCTTCTCTAATTCTGATACATCCACCAGAAATGTCCACAGTTGACACATTTACAGGCATGGAAGTCAGCTGAGTGGTTGTCGAGGACTGGGAGCAGGTCGAATGGACAGTGACAACAGCCAATGGCTGCTAAGTGTTGGGGGGTGCCCATAAAAAGGACCTAAAAGTGGATTATAATGGTACCAGTTGAAAGACCCTCTACAAAAACTACTTAATCACACACTTTAAAAGAAGGCATTATAGATGCAAAATTACGTTTCAGTAAAGCTGTCAGGAAAAAAATAAATCTAGACCCCTCTCGGTCTCCCTCAGACAAGGGGCTGGGCCTCTGTTAGCCTGTGTTCTTGTCTGTTACGTGAGGATGAGGACACCAGGAGGACCGGACTGGTGTTGTGTACTACCGCCATCACAGAATCCAAGCTCTGTCGACTTAGTCTCCACACGGTGCCATACCCTCTAGGCAGCAGGGCCTGGTGAGTGACTTTGCTTGGTCCACATGAGACAGAGATGCTGAGGATGCTGGATGTCCAACAGCCAGGAAGGAAGTAGCTGAGTCAGGATTAAGTTCCGCTTGGTCTCATTCCAAAGCCTGATCCCCATACGCCCCACTTTCTCTCACCCTGCCTTTTCCCCCAGCCCTCATTTGGGAAGCATGGATGGGATACCTACTAAATGCCAACCCTAGATTTGGCTGTAGGGAGTCAGTAGCTAACAAAGCAGCGATGGTTCTTTTGTTTTCTTGGGCTTTACAATCTACTGGGGGAGACTAACGTCAATCATCCATCAATCACCAATTATCACTTGGATAATTACAAGTGGCATTGCAAGTTACTGTCGCAAGGAGAATGCCACAGAGAGGAGAGTAAGACAGAAGCAGATTTCTGCTGGTGAGAAACCAGGTACAGATGCCTGTGTTGGGCTACCTGCAGGACTAGGGGAGGAGGGGCAGAGCACCCAGGTCAGCTGTGTGATTGACATGGACATGAAGATGTATGTCACACTCTGAACCCCTGGGGAGTTCATGCTGGTGAGGAGAAGCATCCGGCTCCACGGCAGGATGCCTCTGGGCCTGATGCTACAAAGGGATTAGGAAAAGGCCCGTGTTCTGGTGGGCTTTCCCTGGCTTTTCCTTCCCTCTCCCACCTGGTCTGGCCTAAAGAAAATTAAGTGAGTTATATGGGACCTTGGATCCATGTGGGTGGATAAAGGAAGCCCTGCTCCCTGAATCAGATGGGTGTAACAGGGTGTGCCCACCCGGGACAGGGTCAGACCGAGGTGCAGTGAGGGTGGGTAGAAGGGTGGACCACGGAACTCTCCCAGCTCTGGAGAGAAGATGTCGGAGAGCAGGTCTGCTTACGTCACAAATTATCAGGTGTATTTTTGCACAAGACTCCGAGGCTCAGTTTTCTCCTATTTCCTCTGACTTCGCATGGCCCCGCCTGGTAATGCTGCCTTTCCACCTCAGCCCTGGGCCGTCTGCCTTGCAGTCACGGCCAAAGTCAACATAGAATGTTAAAGTCTGGAACATAGGGTGTCCCAGACTCCGCTAAGCTAAAATCAGTCCAGGAAAAGTTTTCAGAAGGATCCTTGTCTTCCCTAGACAAAAACCATGGCGGGAGGATATTGAAGATCAGAGAATCAGAACCTGGAAGGATGTGACTGCCAGCACTTTGGTACTCAGGGACTACTGACGGGTCTCTGTGCCATGATCTCATGCCACCTTTATACCAGTTTAAAGTCGCTTCCCCAGCTTCACATTCACGCTTCTAGGCCAGCTGACTGTGAGAACTGAACGTGCCTGGTGCTGTGTTCTGGCGTCCTGCTCATCTAACCAGAGACTGCTCCCGTCTGGGTTCCGCGTGCCTGCCTTGCTGGATTCTAGGATGGGAGACAAGTCCTCAGCCTCTCTGAACATCTCTGTTCCGCTGCGACCTCTGTCTCTCTTTGGTGGCAGGCCTTGAAGTAGGGTAGGGACACAGGAAAGAAGGGTAGCCTGGTACAGCAGCTGGTCGGGTTCAACCGGCTTTATAAAGCTTCAGCTGAACTGAGTAGAAATTCCTCTCTAGGCTGCCACGGCCTGTGAGTCACCCTGGGGGTGGCTTTCAGTAGCATTCTCATACCATGGAGGCCATGGTCATCCAAAAAGCCCAGAGAGGAAGGAAGAGGCCGAGTTGTAACCTGCCTAAACATAGGAAGGGAGACTGCAGCTGTTCCCACCCCCTCCATCCTGGCATCCTGCGTATTTTAATGGCCTTTTTTTTTTTTTTTTCTGGCTTGGGCTTCTTCCTACCAGATGCACTAAGGATCCTAGGGCATGTACTGTCAGAGGATACCGGCTGGTGGGCGGAGGAGTCGGGCATAGAAGCCCAGGGCAACATCAATTTATCTTGCAAGGGAGGGGGGTCACTGACCAGCTGCTCTAGAGGCTGGAGTGGGTGAGATGAGGACCCATTAGCGTGGGTGTGGGGCAAAGGTCTTGGTGGCATGCCTTCTGGAGACACATGCCCGGCCAACTTCCCAAAAGTTGCCTTCCATCCTCCCTTGGCAGTGTTTCATATTCGATGGAGGCCTGAGGCAATTCCTGTTCTGCCCTGCCTTAGTTTTGCCATCTGTAAGGTTCTCTCTCTCTCTCTCTCTCTCTCTCTCTCTCTCTCTCTCTGTGTGTGTGTGTGTGTGTGTGTGTGTCTCCCCTCTCTCTCTTCCAAGCACCAAGCCAATGCAATGAGAATGCTAAGAAGCCCTTCAAATGACTGTGCCCTGGCTCTTGTCAGAGTGTGGAACAGGCCTTCCTCCTGAGGCCAGGCTGGACTGCTAGCTTCACCACTAGCTAGGCACCGAGAGGGACTCCAGGGGAGAACACTTTCCAGATCGCAAAACACATACCTGCTGGTGGCTACCACCCACATTCCGTGTCCTCAGCTGCTATAGGCAGGGGCATTGGGAATAGGAGCGAGAGAGACTTCTTGTGGGCAGACACCTTTGACTTGTGAATGGAAAGCACACAAGTAGATCCAGCCTCACAAGGGAGCACAGTGCGTATGGTCTGGATACAGGCAAGGCTAGAGGGGTGAGAGTCAGCCTAGCTCTGCCTACTGCTTTCAGGCCCTGAGACCAATCAGCTTTCTCTATGTTCTGACCGTCAGTGTAGTCCCTTAAGCAGAGGGAGAAGCACAGTAGTTTCCCTGGCAGGTCACAGAGTTGCCTGAGACACGCATGCAGCGTCATTTTGACTAGACTTGTCCCAGTTACCGGGTAGTTCCTCCTGCGTGTCTCACAGCCCTAAGGCCGGCCATCTTGTCCAGTCCAGGGCATCCCCTCCCGCTAGCAAATTCTCTCTCTTTCCACAGTTTTCAATTTCAGAGGGTGGTCCAAGCACTAAGCTGTGATCCTTCCCGGCTCTTTCTCCTCACCCACATCCCTGCTACCTCCTGGATCGCAGCATCCTCCACAGGTCTCTGGAATTCATCTCCCTGTTTCCTGTTTCCCTGATCGGATCTTCTCTCAAGTCTCAAGCCAGTATCTCCAGGATGGCAACCCTGTGCACACCCAGCCACAACCATGCCTTCCCTTTGTCATCAACCTCCTCAGCCATCACCTGCCTATCTGCCTCTCACTGTCCGACCGTGCAAGGCTTTTGTGGAGAGTTCTTGACTGGTGTATCAGTGACCGGGATGGGGAAGGTCAACCGTGGGAGGAGAAACCGCTTGTAGCCCAGCTGATGGCTGTTAACGAAGCAGGCCTGTTTAAGAGGCTTCGTAAGACCAGGATGGTAGCACGCTCACCTTATGAGTGTGGGGATCCGAGTTCAATCCCTAACACTCTTCATTAAAGAAAAAAAATCCAGGTGTGGATACAGTTGAAAGCTCAGCACAGAAGAGACAGGCAGGTGGATGCCTGGGATTCACTAGCCAGCCAGTCTAACAAGGCCAATTAGAGACATTGTCTCAAAAAACAAGGCAGATGACACCTAAGGAATGACAGCTAAGGTTGTCGTTTGGCCTACATACTCACATACATCCATAAACACGGACACACACAGACACAGATACACACACACACACACACACACAGAGAGAGAGAGAGAGAGAGAGAGAGAGAGAGAGAGAGAGAGAGAGAGAGAGAGAGAGATGACTAAGTAAAGGATAACCCAGCACAGATGGCAGCCAAATGAGTCTCCATGTGGGTTGTTGAACACCTGGTATTATGTCTTCAGGAAGAGGTTCACCATAAGATTCCCAGACCGCTGGACCCTGGTGGCGTACACCTTTAATCCCAGCACTCGGGAAGCAGAGGCAGGCGGATCTCTGTGAGTTCAGGGCCTTCCTGGTCTACAAGGGCTAGTTCCAGGACAGGCCTCAAAGCTACAGATAAACCTGGTCTCAAAACAAACAAACAAACAAACAAGAGATCCTAAGACCAATTGCAACACCAGTGGACTGGATAGTTTTATGTCCACTTGACACAAGCTAAAGTTATCCAAGAGGGGGGAATCTCAATCTCAATTAAGAAAATGCCTCCACAAACTCAGGTTGTAGGTAAGCCTCTAAAGCATTGTCTGAACTGGTGATTGAAGGGGAGGACCAGCCTACTGTGGTCTGTGCCGTCCCTGGTCAAGGTGGTCCTGGGTTCTATAGGAAATCAGGCTGAGCAAGCCTTGCCTCTGCATCAGTTCCTGCCCTTAGGTTCCTGCCCTGCTTGAGGTCCTGTCCTGACTTCCTTTGACAATGAACAGTGCTGTGGAAATGTAAGCCAAATGGACCCTTTCCTTCCCAAGTTACTTTGGCTTCATCACAGCAATGGTAACCTTAACTAACACAGCCAGTATAGCTCAGAATCTGGTCCAGGCGCTGTGCTAGGCACTTGCCATTTATCTCCGTACCTGATTATCACCAGGAAGGAATTGATGCCCTGTTTTATAGATGAGGAGCCAAGAAGTTTGGAAATTGTCTCACGGTATATGTGGCCAGTTAGGGAGAGCTGTTGACTGAATCTGACTCCGTCTGATCACAAACCTTATGCTTTCGCCCCTCCCCGTCAGATGCTGCCATTGATCCCTACTGATAGGGCCAACTGCACTGATGGGCCGGCCCCTCTTGGCCAACATCTTTTAGGGGGTTGGGCACTGGTGTCTCTCAAGGACCTATGAGAGAGGAAACTATGAGCAGAGGAGGGGATAACAGAGGGAGGAGGACCTCCTCTAGACAGTGCTTGTGATCAATCCAACAGTGACCAAGACTAGAAATGCAAGAGAGGAGGAGGCAGGGAGGGGGGAGAGGGAGAAAGAAAGAACATACTACCAGTGCCTCCCTCTGTCCTATGCCAAGGTGACAGCCAGAACCAAGACACATGAAGTGACCTTCTCCCTTTGTAGAGCGTGGGAGGACACTCTGCTGTGTCTTCGGACTTTGGGGTCTCCTTCAATCATTCTTCTGCTGCCCTCCGTTTCCCGATATTGGCATGGAGACTGTGTTGAGTTGCGACCCCTGGCATCTGCAAGCCGAAAGCAGTAGTCGCTCACTCACAGCCCAGGGACAGAGTCTGGACGGCAGATGTGGTTGGTTCAGCCTACACGGTGTTTGTGAAAATTTGTGACAACTGAGAAAATTCACACACATTTCTGGATTTCTAGCTTGGCTGGAAAATCTGCAGCTCCAGCAGCCATCAGCTGGAATGGGCCACAGCGGCTGCTTCTGTCAGGCACAGATTCTCCTCTAGGAGGTGCAGAGGGAAGGCACCCCCTCAGGCCATCCCTGGCCAAGGCTCCAGGTGCTGAGAGAGAGGCTGTTCCTTCCTCGGCCTGTAGCTAGTGAGGACAGAGAGTGGCTTTGTCTGCTAATGAAGCTAAGGCATGTTGGGCCCACAGTGGGGAGCCAAGCAGCTTCTAAGCTGCCTGTGCCTTGACCATTGGTCTCAGGACCTCCAGGAAGACTTCTGGGATTTTTTTCAGTGCAACATCAAATACATCTGGTTTCCTGACCTAGAGCCCCTAGGGTTCTTCCTCAGGCCACAGTGTCCCCCCACCCCCATGTGCCCCAGGCTGGTCTGCCCAGGCCACCTGGGCAAACACTTGGGCACTGCAGGCCCAGGCTGGCTGCCCACACTTCAGGCTGGTGGCACCCTACAATTTGAGCAGTGTGTCCCAAGCCGCTCCCTGGAGCTTGGGCCTGTTTACTTCCTCAGGGAGGCATGATGGCAAGGAAGCCATTTCAGAACCAGCAGGCAAACTTTTCTTTCCGACTTCAAGAAGTTTCCAGAGAATCCAAGCACATATTTCATAACGGCATATTTCATGGCAGCCTTGCCATGGCTCTAGTGGCTGAGCCAAAAAGGGTAGCGCTGACAAGCCGGCAAGGGCCCAGAGAGGTGGGAGGATGCCCACAGGCTACCGTGGCCTGCAAGACTGGGCTAGGCAGTTGTGGAGAGCCCAGCCCTCCCCTCACAGAGCAGGACACAGCAGACAGGAACAACTGCTTGTACCGGCCTGGAGTTCCCATCCCTCCACCATATTTCTAGCTCTCAGGAACCCTTGCAAACACTGACCTCTTCGGCCTTCCCACAATCCCCTATTGCGCATGGTCCCTCTTCTGCTGCCCATCTGCCACTAAAATTGGGAGCTTGGGGTTTTCTCTCCCTTTCATGTTTGGGGAACCCCAAACATGAGTCAGTTCCCCACCCCTACAGTTCTCTTTCCACAGCTATGCAGGGCCCACAACAGCCATGGAGAAGATGCGAGATGAAAAAGCACAGGGGGATGGGGAGTGTGGTAATCACAGGCCAAACCTCAGAAACACTTGGCAGAAAGCCAGAAGGAATAAGCACTTGAATGGGAGAGCCACCACACAGCCCCCTTGGTGACTGATGCTGCCCTGGTACCCAGGGAAGTAGGCAGATGACAGTTTCCAGCACAGAGCCACCGGGGCCCTTTCCCCTTCAGTCATCTGGCCCAGCCCTGAGCCGAGCTGATTTCTCAAGTCCGCAGAGATGCTGCAGGTAATGGTGAGTCAAACAGCCGCATTTTCTGCACACGGTTGCTGAATGCTCTCACCCTACAGGTGGGGCAGGGGACACTGGGAAGTCTGGCCCACGAGGTAGCAGCTGAAGGAGCTGGCACTCTTGCAGGAGCAGAGGAGGGCGGGAGGCTTTCATGAAGCTTGGAGAGCCTAGGACTACATGTGACGTCCTTCCTCAGGTGGCCATAGAAACCAAGCAGAAGTACCCTATGGATCTGAGCGTGCTGTGTGAGCACTGTGAAACGGGCTCTTGGGATGGCCTTGGCCTTCAAAGATGTGCTCAGGGCCTCTCTCCATAAGCATGGTGGATGTGAACCCCAGACAAACACAGAAGAGAGAAAACTCTGGGGTTTTGGATATCATTACCAAGGAGTTTAGTTCAATCAGCTGCTGCTAGGCAACACAGAGACGGAATATTGCTCCTGAACTTGCACGATGGCTAGGATTTGGACAAGCAGAGTCAGAAGCAAGGACCAGGGAAAATCTGCAGATACCTGGGATAACTAGAGGGGACAGAATGGACAAAAGCGCCTTGCTTAGACAGAGACCAGAGAAGTTCCATGAGAAAAACCACAACCTGAGGGGAGGGTTTGTGGGCATAGGCGAAACCTCCTTGTAGGGCGGATTACATCAACCACCACCCTGGCTATACCACGAGCTCCGTTCATCTGGGACAACTTCGCTCTCACAAGTGAGCATCTTGAGTAAGGAGAGATATGCACTAGCAGTGTCCCTAAACAAATCAAAGGATGTTTGGTTCAGATGCTCCGCAATATCCGGGCACTTTCTCCTGATGGAAGGCAGATGAGGCTGAAGAAAACATACGAGAGCATTTAGCGCAGGAGTCTGAAGCAAGCCAGCACAGCTCCTTGGCACAGCGAGGCTTAGAGGTTCGCTGAGTTCGGCGGCTTCCAATCTAGACAACTCCGGCTTGTTTTTCTCCCTTCCAGCAACCTCTCAGGAATGTTTTGAGGACAGACACAAGCTGATGGCCTGCAAAGTGTTCCCTGCCAGCCTGGCGTGGAGAAATCATGGCATTCATTCTCTTTGGTCTCGCCACGTTAAACAGCTCTTCCAGGAAATCCCGGGGAGCTCTCTCTGCTTAATGTGATTCTAAGCTGTACCCCGCCATCCTTTACACCCCTTCAACATATTAGTCCCTGCCATTTACACACTCATTTGTCTATCTGCCAATCACAGGATCTGCAAGGCAACGAGTTGCCTGATCTGTGCATCTCGGGGTGCCTGCCTGACAGTCTACTGTGCATCTCGGGGTGCCTGCCTGACAGTCTATGTTTTCTGGACGGTTTCAGGCAGCCACAGATTGGTGAGGAAGGCTCAGGACTACTGCGAGGAGCTCCAGCTGCTCCAGCTGCTCCTCAGCCTTGGGGGTCTGGATGCAGGAAGACATTTCCTGGACCATGCTCCTATGATAACTACAAAGGCAGAAACTGCTGAAAGTATCCTCAAGGAAGGGTCCTGCCCTAGAGGGAAGGGGCAAAGGCTGGGGAGAGGTGAGGGATAATTTTTCTAGACCAGAGCCCCATGCATCCCAGTACTCAGAAAGCCGTTAGGAGTTTTCAGGTTTGGTCCTCACATTACTGCCTACTGTTCTGGCTTGCTATAAAACACCGCTATGCCAGCAGCTGAGGTCTTTAGGGAACATCGTTTGCTGAACACCCTGTTGGTTGGACTGTTGAGGTCTGGGCATGGAAGCTGAAGCTAGATCAGATTTTGCAGAACATGGGTGGATGGAACGTCTTTGGTTTGAGCGAGGGTTGAGGACTAGCTAGAGGAAAAAGAAAAAGGAAGGAGCTGGGGAGATTGGATTCTGGAAGAAGGAGAAGAAACATGTGTCTTAAGAGGGGTTTCAAGCTGGGTTTTAGTTTGGGTTTTTGTGTGTGAGCGTGCATGCATGCGCATGTGTGTTGATAATGCATGGAGGTCAGAGGTCAACTTCAGCTGCCACCCACCTTGTCTTTTGAGACAGGCTCTCTCCCTGGCACCTAGGGCTCACTGATTTGACTACGCTGGCTGGGTACTGAGCTCCCTGGACCTACCTCTGTCCGCCCCCCAGCACTGGGGTTCTAAGCCTGCATCACCATATCCAGCTTTTTAAGTGGGTGACAGGGCTTGAACTCAGATCCTCCTGTCTTTCTGGGATGACTGACTGAGTAGCTCCCCAGACCCTCCAGCCGTTTTTTTAATGGCGCATGTGTCATCATCAAACCCTCTCTATTTTGAGGCCCTCAGCAAAATTTATTTGATGTGCCTCGTATTTTAGTGCAAATGGACAAAACCTCAATGTAAGCTACAAGGACAGCCAGAGAGTGGTCCAAACAATCTCCTTTAAATTACCACCTCATCTACTTCCAAAAGGGGCCCCTTCAGCCTCAGAACCCTGCCACTCTGGCCATTACCAGCCCCAGCCCCATCAGGACGCCTTCTGGGAAGCAGAGCCCAGGTCCCACAAAATTCATTGTATCTCCCTCCTCAGTCAGGGAAACAGGAGCCTGTACCAGGGTTCTGAGGCCAGGAAAACCACCAGCAGTGGAGAGGGTGGAGGAATTTTCCAGGCACTTTTTGGTTTAAAAGAAAAAAAAAAAAGCCAAAACGTTACCCCAAAAAATAAATAAATAATAAGCTATTTCCCCTGTCTAAATATACCAAGCATGAGGCTCTTTTTACGAGCAGACCAAGTTACACATGACCTGTTTTGATGGTTCCCAACAAAGCACTTAGCATTTGAAAAAGGCCACTCAAAAATAAAAGTGTGGATCTTTCCACTTGCACCTAAATGTTACTGGTATTACTGAAAGAGAGAAGACGCGGTTCCAGTTGAGACGTGGGCTCCAATCTGTTTCACCCGTGGACACCAGTGAGGTAGAGGGACAGGTGGTGGGGAAATGAGACGGTAGATGTCACAGAAGCATCCTCCCCACAGTCCCTCAGGAAGAGGAAACCTGTAGAACTGCCAGGTTCTTACAAAGTCTGGAAACGCAGGGATGCGCCCAGAGGTCTTCCATGCCGCCGCCAATCCATAAAAGTGAAAAAAGGACATGAGCCACTCCAGGACATCAGACTGTGAAAGACGGCCCGGTAGATTCCACACACTTCTATCAAGTCAGTCTGCTCTGTGGACTTGAGAGCACAGAGGGACTGTCCCCAGGGGGTTACTCTACACCACTAAGTGCCAGTGCAACCCAGGGACATGACAGATGCCACCATGAATGAATGCTGACGGAGCTTCTATGCACTCGCGCAGGCCTGGACACTGGCAGGAGGAGGACCCTCCCCTTTCTCTGCTTAGGGGTCCATGATTTTTTTTCGTGCCTTGGCTCTGCTAACAGAGTCTGCTGATACCTCCTGTCCAGCCCCTGACTCTGGCCCCTCTTCTTGTCTGCCTAGACAATCATATGTCACACATGTGTCATGGCAACCTGTGTGCGTCTGTATGAATTTTGAAACATATCTCAGTGGAGAGAACTTGACCTGGGTTCTATTCCCAGAACCATGAAAACAATCCCAAAGAAAGAAAAAGTGAAGATTATTTGCCATCGCTTATCAGAGTACCATTTATATATCCCATCAATAGATGGGGAGCATTAGGTTGGTCCCACTTGAAGCTGTCATGGATGCTATGGCCCAAGTACCAAAACCTTTTTTGCACTTCCTACTGGTGGCAAGGAGAGCCCTAGCTGTTCCTGAGTCTTTACTGACATTCAGTATTAGTCTTTTGACTGTACTGTGTGGGCTCAGTGTGGTCAGAATGTGTATCTCCCTGTATCCAGGGAGCTCTCCACAAGCCTTAGGCTTCTCTCGTCCGTGAAATTCTACTCAAGTCTTTGCCCGCTTTCTACCAGATTGTTTATTTTTATTTTTTAATATTAATTTAGACTAGGCTTTCTCAGTCTTCCTATTCTTGCTATCTTGGGTCAGACACGTTAACTACTTTTTTTGTTAACTCGACACAAGCTAGGGTCATGTAGCACAGCCTTCTACCCTCCCCTTCCTCCCATCCATGTATCTGACACCCTGGAGATGGATGGGTTATAAGGACCACCTTTTCTAGGGAAAAAAAAAAAAACTCAGATGGGTAAAACTGACCACATTCTGAGACCTGTTCCTCAGTTTTCAGAATGAGAAGACCTTGCAAATGGAGGATACTGCAGGATGACCCTAAGTCAGGATCTAGTGGCCTAGGGGTGAAACCACACTCAGACACACCAGAGTTCACAGGCCCTGTGATCAGGCAGCTATTGCTCAGACCCCATCGCATGAGGTCACCTGACTTTCTAGGGAAGTCAGGAGCAGGCCTGTTGGCTCTGACACCACTCAGAGGCTTCTACGTTTCGCCCTTGGGCCAGGTCTGTGACTCCATTTGGGAGAGACTTGGCCTCCCAGGTGCTGAGATCGCAGGTGTGTAACACCACCCTTGCTAGAGATTCACCCCTAGCAACCCGGTGACGTGAAGCGATGCTTTGCTCTTTCTGTGAAAGGGTGAGAGCTTGTTGAGGGGGGAGGGGCTCTTTCTTTTCTCCTTTCTTTTCTTAATCTTTCTCCTCACTGGCCCCCACTTCATACTGTGCAAAAGCCAGACAGTCACATGGAGAGGCCATCGTATCCTAGGGGAGGTCTCCGTGGGGAGACAGCTTCTGCTGCCAGCCACGTGAGCCAGCCTCAGACGCTCTAGCTCCAGCTTTTTTTTTTATTTTTATTGTTAAAAGAAAAATTTACATTTACTCCCCTTGTTCCCGGCCCTCCCGCTCCCCCACTACCCCACTACCCTCCCCCTGCTTCCTTATGATGGTGCAGGATACCCTGTCCTATGGGAAGCCCAAGGCCCTCCCCCCTCCATCTCAGTCAACTAACTTAATTCTTATGCAATCAATAAATTGGCCAAGTCGTGAGAAGAAAGTAACTAACTACACTCTAGCTCCAGCTTTTCAACTGAAGTAGAACATGACAGGAGCAGCTGACCCTGCTGAGCTGCCCACATCCTAGGTTTGAGAGACAAGAAAAAGAGTGCTGCTTTTGCAACTCAGAACTTGAGGACAAGCTGGGCAGCCATTGACACGTGGAGTACCTAGGGTTTCATGGGAACTTTGCAGAATTTCAAAACTCTCACAGACACCAAGTTCTCCACGAACCTCCACCGCGACCTCCCCTGGCTCATTCTGACTTTAACCCCAGAACATGTGATTGCTCGAGACCTCACATGAAAGCAGGTACTGACGCTGAGACATGGGCCGTCTCTACCAGCTTTTGAACTGGAAATGCCTTGCATAAGCTCCCCCCTCCAACTCTGAATTCTCTGTCTCTCTTCGGTCTCTGTCTTTCTGCCTCTGATCTATCTCTTGCACGCACACATGTCCGTGCATGCGTGCATGCACATGCATACACACACACACACACACTTTACTTGAACTCAAAGCTACATTAGTTTAAAGCAGCGTCTAGCACAGTAACCTGAAAACAACACAGATCAAAGAATGCACAACTTGCAACCGTGACTCTAATAATACCAACTCGCACCCGTGGAAATGTGCTAAATGAGGAAAGGGCAGACGCTTCCAACCAGATTTTTTAAATCAAAGCAGGCCGACTAGGAAGGACTCTGTGGCGGTGTATGTGAGGCATGCGAGCTCTCTGAAAAACACATTCTTGACCTGTAGGACTGAGCAGGTGAGGCTTACAACAGAATGACAGCCAGGAAGTGCCTGGTCCCCTTTCTCTCAGTTGCTCAGTCTTGCGGCTTCTAAAGCTACCTCTCTCGGGGCTTTAGTAGACAGACACCAGCCTCGGGAAGGTCAGAGGAAAGGAAAGTGCCACTGTTGACCTTGAGGGAGCCATAGGGCCAACGATTCCATCCAGGCCCCTCTGAGAAGAGCGATGACAAGCTGTGACTTGGGGTCAGCTTAAGGACACTGACATTCGTGGCCTACAACTTTCCGATGCCCACAATGTGGGCATCTGTAAGAAAAGAGGCCAGGACAAAGAAGCGGAGAGCTGGGAGCCCACAGCTCCAGCCCTGGTTCTCCAACCTGAATGTATGGGGTTGTTAGAAGGTGTCTGTCATTTACTCTCTCCACATGGGACTCCTAGACAGAGGCCATCTTTCCTGGTCCAGCAGCCTGATTCTGAAGATGGCCTGGTTAGCCCAAGTCCAGCTGCCCCTCCCGAAGCTCATCACATCCTTGCATCCTGCTGCCTCCTTTACCCTCCCTGGAGAGATCAGTAACTCAGAAACGCTGTGGCGACCGACCGCCATGTCTGAGTTCACAGTTATCTTGGATGTCACCAGCAGGCGGTTGTCATTGTCTCTCACACACCAGCAGCCTGTGCTTTGCCTGACCTTTTCCCCACTGTGCCTCTCAAAACTTTGTA
Source organism: Dicrostonyx torquatus (assembly GCA_028555095.1). Classification (NCBI taxonomy): domain Eukaryota; kingdom Metazoa; phylum Chordata; class Mammalia; order Rodentia; family Cricetidae; genus Dicrostonyx; species Dicrostonyx torquatus. Next base: position 2,507,195 of record JAQHUG010000239.1, read on the forward strand.
CCTTGCCCAGGCCTCACCCCCTTCCCAGACAATCTCTCCTACCTCCTACCTAGGCCTCAGTCTAGTTCTTTCCCAGAGTCCCCATTAGGTCCCCAAGGCCACCAACCTCTTTACCACACCTGCCAGATCCTCCAGGTTGGAGATTGGACCATTATCGCCCAGACCATGCTTCTCACACCTAACAGGATGTAAGTACCCTGCATTGTGACTGCTTCTGAGTGACTTCCCAAGCCACATGGAAGGTGGGGTGTCAGCATTTCCTGAACATGTACAATTGTATAAGCCACTCAGTAAAGGCAGTTCCTGGAGCCTCCTTCTCACCCAAGCTTCCCTAGAGGAGGGAGGGGCCCCAGCATCTGCTGGGGGAGGGAATCAAAACCCATTTCTTTGTGAAGAGACTGCAAGACACCTCTTCTAGATATTTTAGAAATACTTGACTGTCAACTACATCATCCCTGCTGTGTGAGGGCAGGGTTTATTCCTCATGTCTCTCCATACCATTGGCTAATCTCAGCATATACACATAGAGAAACATACTTTGTCAAGAAGTATAATCATTATGTCTTGATCAAAAAAAAAAAAAAAAAAAAGATCCAGAACCCAGACTGTAATTCCAATCTCTAGACACCTGCTCCGTTTCAGGCCCAGCTGGATTCAACTATCTTGGAAGCATGAAGCCAACCTTAAGTCTACTGAAGACCGCTTCTGTGGAGACTCAGTATCATCTATTATGAAGGTATTTTTTTTCACAATGGAACTTGAAACACAGGCTGGGACAAACAAGAAGTCACCCATCGCCCCACAAGTCACTGTCATTTTCTTAGCAGATCCAGCTCTACTATGCACTGCTTTTTGTGAATGAGTTTCACGAATACTCTGGGAGGGTCTAGGTCTATTTATATCACCAGGAAGATACTGACTGAAGAGAGGGATGGAGGGAAGGAGAGAGGGAGAGAGGGGGGGGAGAGGAGAGAGAGAGCGAGGGAAAGAGAGGGAGAGAGAGAGAGAGAAGGAGAGAGAGAGATTAACTCTGCAAACGATGAGATACAGATTTTTTTAAAAATGTGAGGTCTAGCAGTCAAGCTACATCTTTCAAATCAGGAAGCCTGATGCTACAATGGCCCAAACCGTTTATAGCCCTTCTTATCTTCAACATGTGACATTTGGACTGAACCTTCGTATACAGCTTCGGATCCAGTTCCTGGAGTCCATGTTCCGAAGAAGTCTTAGGGTGAATCTGTGGGCATTACTTGGTGAGCAATTCTTTTTCTTTCCTCTCCTTTAACCCTTGGGTTATATCCCTTTTCCCTCTGTGCTACCTGTTTGAGGTTCTGACAGATGAAGCAAATTCCTGTCCACATCTTTGCCAAAGGAGGAAGGGAGCTGGGGGCAATTTAGATGGTTTGTAGACTGGCCAGCCTGGTAATTTGCGATGTTAACTTTGCCAACTTTGAAGCCTGGCAGTCTTGAGGGAATGGAAAGAGGTTTTCGTTCTAACTTCCTGTCCACTAAAGCTTGTCAAAATGTCTCCACGCCACAGGTGTGTCAATATACCCTTCCCCGTCTGCGCAAAAGTCAGCTTCCTGTTGTACTTACTGGTCTTTTTCGATGAGAGTTCCCAAAGATTGAGGGCTAGGGTTTCTAAAGTGCTGTCCAGATTGTTCACCGTCCTCGACTTAGGACTAAAAATTGTCCACCAGGCTACACTGTCATCTCTGCCGACAAGCTAGTTCCCCTTCATCTGCTAATCACTGCTTGGTGGCTATTCAAGAAAGGTACTTCTCCGCTGGGCGGTGGTGGCGCACGCCTTTAATCCCAGCACGCGTGAGGCAGAGGCAGGTGGATCTCTGTGAGTTTGAGGCCAGTCTGGTTTTCAGAGTGAGTTCTAGGACTGGTTCCGTAGCTACTGAGAAACCCTGTCCCCCCCCACCCAAAAAAAAAAAAAGAAAAGAAAAAAAAGAAAGGTTCTTCTCTTCCTCCCTCCCTTCCTCTTTCCACCCCTCCTTTCTGCCTCCAACCCATCCTCCAGTCTTAGGTACAGAGTTTCAAGTTAAGTATTTTGAGTCATGGAATGAACTTGTCATTGGGACCATGTCAGTAGCAGTTTGCAAACAAAATGATGAAAATTAAATTGGCCGTAGCAGAGTGGAGTTGAAGGGGAGAATCAGACCTTAGAAAGACAAACGCCATCCTCAGTTCCGATTCTTGCTGCAGGATCCTGGACATGTGACTCAACCTCCACTTAGGAATTAATAAAGGACTTATGCGTGAGAATATCCCTTAAGGAGGGAATGGGCAGCTGACAAAAGAAAGGAGAAACAGAGCAGGAGAACTGGACATTGTCTTGAAGAACGAACGCCGCATCGGAAGGCATTCAAATTATACTAACAAGCGGCAAAGGCAGTATTTCTGCCGGTCAAACTGAGCCTAGACCTGTGACCTCTGCTCCCTGCTTTGGCACACAGTATGTCCTAAGTACAGCAGCTGCAGGTGGAAACTCCATGATCGGAGGCCTGGAGACTTTGAAAGCCTAGATCCTTCTATGATCTGAAGCTCACACCCAGATCTCGGTTCTCTGTCAGCTTCTGCATGAAGCCACAGCTCAGTCTGCACACCGCTAACCCAGGAGCACACCAGCTACCATGACACAAGGCAGAACCACACAATGTGATAGCAGTGACATTCATGACGGACACCAAGCTACATGGAAATACCTTCCTGGCTATCCTAAAGCAAGACTCAGAATTCAGGGCCACAGGGACCAACATGCAGCAAAAAGTCTGCAGCATCCACAGGAGCAGGTACCAAAACTACCCTCCAGGAAACGTGGCAGCGAATGAATTTTGTTAGAAGTGCAAAATGCCTAACATCTGAAGAAAACTGCGGTGTTATATGAAGCCTTTGAAGACAGGATCATGTATACACACAGACCTAGGTGTGTATGTGTGCTTGTATGTATGCTTATTTTCCTACCAATTACTGGTATGTCTACTCTCACAGAGGTTGATTAGGTAACACTAAGCACATGAAAGTAACCAGGCCGCTGGGAAGAAGGGCTGTAAGAGTAGACGCTGAATTTGCAGGTACAGACTTGTGCATATGTAAGAGAAAATATAAAAGTGAGTCTGCCCTAAGCAGGGTGGGAAGCCTGACTCCTATGTTTCTTTCGTTTTGCCCACCCCATCCCCTCCTACAGTGTCTCTGGTGTTTGGATAGCTCTAGACATACCCAAAGCACCTCCCGATAACCTGCAATGATCAAGTCATGGAACACCCAAACAGCTCCATGGAAGGACTGCCCGCAGATTACAGTGAGGGCAGGAGCGCTCTCAAAGCCTGCTGAGTCCTCGTGTGTCCTACAGTTCCTCGGGCCTGAAGGATACCTGAGCATCTGGTCAGCCAGAAGCCGGTGGCTTGGCTCCAGAGCTGAGTGACTGATGGAGACTTTTGTTCTCATCCCAGGTGCTAATGGAAAGTGCAATGGCCCCTGCTTACTTGTTTGAACCATGGCCATGTGTGCTGTGGCTTGGCGGGCGCTCGGCATTTGGAGTGGTTTAAATAGCAGGTCAGGCAGGGGCCTTCCCAGCCCAGCCTTGTCCTGGAAATTCTTACCAACATTTCCAAGAAAAAGAAGAGAAAATAATGCCTGCTTTGCTGAGGGTGGAGCTGAGGGCAGGGGCCTTGGAGTTAAGAATTTGAATTTGATCCTGGTACAGGTGAGTGTCCTACGCCAGATCATTTAATTTCTCTGAGCCTCAGTTTCCCCACTTGCAAATGGGAGGTAATGCCAATACAGGTTTGCTGAGTTACTGGATGAGGTTTTTACATGTAATTCACGGTCACTCTATAGTGACCGGGCTGGCCACCTGGCACACGGTATACCACATTCAGTGATTCTCTTTGTCTACCAGTGGAGATGCCAGGACTATACCAACCTGCAGATTCACCCTGGAAACCCAGGAGAGAAGACATATACGCAGTCTGGGGAGCTCATGACTCCTCCTTAACTGATGAAGAAAACATGTAAAAGGAAAAGGAGATGAAAATCATTGTTAAGGCTCACAGGTAAATGGCTGGCTGGAGAACATTCCAGAATATTCTTTGTCTTAAGCCAAATTGACCAAAGTTGGGTTTGGGGTTTTCCAGGTTCAAAAAGGTCACTTTCTGAGCTGAAGGTTGAGCCTCTGCCACAATGGGAACCACGTGGAACGCTGAAATGAAGTATCTACTCTAGCTATCCCAAGAAGGTTAGGGAGATCAATGATTAAAAGAACAGAGTCCTGCCGGGCGGTGGTGGCGCACGCCTTTAATCCCAGCACTCGGGAGGCAGAGGCAGGCGGATCTTTGTGAGTTCGAGACCAGCCTGGTCTACAAGAGCTAGTTCCAGGACAGGCTCCAAAGCTACAGAGAAACCCTGTCTCAAAAAAACCAAAAACCAAACCAAAACAAAAAAAACCAGAGTCCTTTTTTGTTGTTTTTGTTTTGTTGTTGTTGTTGTTGTTTTTCGAGACAGGGTTTCTCTGTAGCTTTGTTGCCTGTCCTGGAACTAGCTCTTATAGACCAGGCTGGCCTCGAACTCACAGAGATCCTCCTGCCTCTGCCTCCTGAGTGCTAAGATTAAAGGCAGGCGCCACCAACACCCAACTGAGTCCTTCTTATTTAGTGAGAGTTTTTCAAACTATGAATGAAATCTGAGTCAGTAAAACTAGACATAAGGCTTTGTCACCTGTTAAGGAGAGCTGACCCAGGCTACTGGCGTCAGGATAAGGATCAGAGTGCCCTGTCTAGAGCCCACCACAGGGGACTGGAATTTGCTGATGTGCCCAAGCAGTCCTGGGAAAAGAGTCAGCTCTGAGCGCTCTGGGGTGGGAGGTCACTGGCCTAGAGCAGATAACAGCGAGACTGTCCTCTTGTGTTGGAGGAAGATGGGACTGGATACAATCAGAACTCCTGAGGCCACCTGCAGCCAGTGTGCCAACTGAGATGTCAATAGGGGAGACCTCCCCGGTGCAGTTTCAACCGAAATCCTAAAGGGTGCAAATGTGAGACTCGAGCAAGCAGTGATGATGCCCTCATGGCCAGGGGAATGGGAACAGATAGGGACAGCAGCCTGGGGAGCCTGGTGGAGAGCTGTGGCTTTGACCAGGGCCGCAGGAAATCATAGCAGAGTTTGCAAAAAGGTCAAGTAAACACCTCTCCCTTCTTGTCCACAAGCTCCGGGTAGCCACTGTGAATCAAACACAACCTCCTTCCCTGGGAACCCCAAAAGACCCTGACAAGCCTTCTCACCTGAACTGGTGAGACACGAGATAATCACGTTCCCAGCCAAGAGGAAAAGCCTATGGCCCAATAGCAGGACCCACGTAGTGCTTTCAACAGTCCAAGTACATGGGCACATCAGCCAACCCCTGTGTGGGCTGGGCTGGGCTGAGTCTTAGGTCTGCACCTCTGAAAGACTGAATCCTCATTCTGCTTCCTCGCTGCTTCACAGTGCCCAGCCTGAGATATGGGGACATCTCCCAGTGGAGGATGTAAGAGCTCCCATTCTTGGCCTCCAGATATGCCCCTGGGAAATGTTCAGGAAGAGGCCATTGCTGTTTTGAATCCTTTTCATTCTCTGACGCTCCTTTCCATGAGTCTCGGTCCAATCTCACTGGGCATGCCTAGAGCCTCCCCCACCATGGTGACAGTCAGTAAACCTGTGAAGAACTGGCCACACCTGGCTTGTCAGGAACCAATGGTGGGGCTGAGATGGAAGGACAAGGCCCCCTCACGTCTGGTCTCAAGATAGGAGAGCTCTGGGGATAACATGGCTAGTGTGAGGATTACAGAAGAAAAAGGAGTGGGTCTCTGGGATCCGTGGAAAGGAGAAAGGCTCTGAGAGAGTTGGCCTGTTGCTCCGTGGGGCCATGTGAGGAGCTGGCCTGTGGCTCCGTGGGACCAAGAATTCTAGAGCAATGGAAAGGGTCTCGAGTCCTCTTCCCTGCCCTGAGTTCTGGCCTTAGACTACCACAGGAAACTTCCCTGATGGAGTCAACAGCGAAGACTTTACTGGAGAAGACACGTTGCTCCTGGTCAACTCTCTGAGGAATCCCAGTGGGCCTGAAACTGGCTCTCATCCGTGGTATGGCTTGTACTTACTTAGGTCAAACAACAACAAGAACCGACAGACTAACACACGCAGAGGAGGAAATCCCCACACACTCTTATACTCTTATTCCAACAAGGAACTCTGGCAGCCCCTTTCTCCAGTTCCATCCTGGAATCCTAATTTTTTCCCATTCAGTCTCTCAGTGTAAAACGGAACTGGGCTTGCTGTTGCTTCAGTGTGTAAGACCGCCTCGCCTCAGAAAGATTATACAATTTTGTCATGACCACACAGTCAGCAGTAGCTCCTGCAAGGCTCAGCTCTCCCAGCCTATGCTCTCCCTTGGTTTGCCCGTTTCCCAGACTTGGCTCTCCCTCCCGGCCATCTGCTTGGGGGCCTGAAAAGTGAGGTGTTCTCTGTGGCAGCAGATGGAAGTCAGTCAGAGTATGAACCAAATGGCACCATGCTGGGGGCAGAGATGTTCTCAGACTGAAAATAGCCTCCGTTTATGCTACGAGTGACACGAGGAGGGAAAGAAAGCCAAGGCATCGGCCAAGCAGCTGTACTGCCTTCTCCAAACACCGACCTCCCCTGTCCTGCTCACCATCACCCAGCGAATGACTATGTTCAAGGCAGTTTCTGACACTGCTAAAGTCAGCTCCAAACTCCTGTCCATGATTTCTTCTGTCCTGCTGTGGGAAATGAAGGAAGGCAGAGGCTCGTGGAAACAGAGTCTGCTTGAGAAACAGATGGTGGGGGCCAAAGGTGGGGGCTCGGGATACCAGGCCAAAGGGAACTTGGCCCCCCTGTTTCAGGGACCTACTGCCTGGCACAGGGTGGGTTTGGCTTGGAAAGGGAGAGAGCTATGATTGTACACATGAGAAGACCATCAAAACAGCATGAGCTCATTACAACCATCCATCACCCTCGCTTCCTGTAAGGTCTCTGAGGTGGTTGCCCTAAGGGGCAACAGAAGAGAGGCGCAAGCATGCAACCAAAAGACAACTCCAAGAGCTGGAGAGATCTGACTCTGAGCAAGACATTGAGGTTAACGGGAAAACCATCTACCAAAGACCCCTTTGCAGTCAGGAGCCTATGTATAGTGACATCCATCAGGTTGCTGCCCTGACTGGGAACATCCATCAAAACCAATGGATATATTGTGGCTTCAGGGACTATCAGATCCCCTCCAGGAAGACTGGAATGAGTTGACACACTTCCACTTCCTCCCTGCCTGGAGATGAACTGACCTGATCGCTCAAGCATCCATAGCCAGGAGGGAAAGAAAACCAATTCTGTTGCACTTCAAGTGCTCAGTGGCAGCTGGAAGCCCCCAATATGGAGGTCTCTAGAAAGTTCAAGAGTTTCTAACAACTTCTGACGTACACCTCTTTGTAATTCCAAGAGAAGTCAGAAAGGTGCAGCCAGGGATGGTGTTAGGGATTTGCCAGCCAGAGTAATGCTCCATCTCTTGTCAACCCTAACTTCGTACCATTGCCTTGTGGCCACATCTAAGAAAGGGAGAAACCTAAAGGGTTTGTGGAAGAACCCTGGGCTCCTCCAAGTCCCCATCTGCATGCCACACACTTCCTCAACCTAACACCCAAAGCAGGAGCCTGGCAACTCATCTTCCCAGATAAAACCTTTCAACTTTTCTCCTGAAGATTTCTTGGGTCTGACCCTCTATTACCAGGTTAGGCGCAAAGCTCCCGAGTCAGCGTCCCTGCCTTCGCCTACCTCTTTAATCCAAGCCTCTTCCTGAACGCGAGTGCTCCCGCGCTTTCCCACTGCTGGAGTCTTCTAACCTCATGGCTCTCAATTATAGAAAGGTCATAATTGCTCGTCACGATCCTTCAACTTGAACCCTGCCTTTGTTTCTGGTCACCAGTAACACTGGCATAAGAAACTACCAGGAATAAAAATGAAACAGAAATTAAGGTTTATGACTACAATAAGCCAGTGGAGAATGGATTTTTTCCGTGGGCCCTCCTGAGTGTGAACCACCGCAGTCCTCACCCTGCACTGCCAGGGGCTGTCTCCTTAAGCTAAGAACCCATCAGCTCCAGTGGGGAAAGGGGATTGAAATTCCGTCTCCAAATCCTTGGCATCTGAATTCTAACAAGTCTTGCTTCCTAAATTATTCCATAATCTAGAAGGTGTATATACATACATACATACATACATACAATGTACCCAGGGTCACCACAACTGACAATGTGCAGAGAGTGAGTGAATTTAGAGCACTCAGCCCTAAATGGAATGTCTTCATCAAACCCCTCCCCTCAAGGTTCAGGAATCTACGTGGAAGAGGAGGCAGAAACATTCTAAGAGCCAGAGGTGGCAGATGGCTACAAGGAGACAGCATCATCCAGACCCAACAGGACTAGTGTACATATGGACACACAGAGATTGTGACATACAAACAAGACCTGCACAGGTCCAAACCAAAGTCCCAGCATGGAGGAGGGGAAATGGATGTAAATCCCACCCCTAACCAAGAAGCTATGCGCAGTTGATAACTGCTGGGAAAATCATTTCTTCAGTGGCGTGTCGCTGGTGTATCAGCTTCACTGAGCCAGGCTCCATGCTTAGGAGTAGCTGGCCAATGTAAATGGATTCCATATTATTTAGTGGACTTTTTCTTTTACTCTTTGTTACTGTTTGGTTTATTGTTTATTTAGTTTGTAAGGGAGAGAGAGAGAGAGAGAGAGAGAGAGAGAGAGAGAGAGAGAGAGAGAGAGAATAGAGAGAATGAAATTGGGTGGGTAGGGAGGTGGTGAGGATCTTAGAGAAACTGAGTGAGGAGAATGAACATAATCCAAACAGACTGTGTGAAAAAATTCATGGTTACTCTGATATTAGAACCAGATAAAGACTCAGCAAAAAGAAAGAAGAAAAGAAATTAGAGGTCAATCTTGTTGATGAACATAGATAAAAAATTCCCAATATAGTGTTTGCAACCTGAACTGAGAAAAACTTCACAATGATTATGTGCCATGATCAAGTTTAGCTTCAATATAGGGATGAAAGGATTGCTCAATGCATGCACATCAATAAATTTATAACATCATAGAAACTGAAGAAGAGAAATCACATGACCTCAATAGATGCAGAGAAGACCTTTGACACAGTAAAACATCCCTTCATGATAAGAGCTCTGAAAAAACAAGCAATATAAGACAATATCTCAACTTCATAAAAGCAGCATACAACAAATCTACAGGCGGTACTGAAACATCAAAGCATTTCCAAGTAAATAAGGAGTGAGACAAAGCATCGCCACTCCCCCATTTTACTCAGGGCAGTGCTTGAAGTTTTAGCCCATGCAATCAGAGAAGAAAGGGAAATAAAAGTGGTGCAAATAGGAAAGGAAGAAGTCAGTTTGTCCTTATTTGGACATGACATGATCCTATGCATGAAAGACCCTAAAGGTACCATCAGAAAACATTTGCAAATTACAAGCACTCAATGTTTTTGACAAAGTAGTAGAATACAAAATCAGCATAGACAAATCAGTAGCTTTTCTATATACAAATAGCAAAGTCTCCAAGCAAGAGATTCTTGAAAAAAAAATCCCATTCATAACAGCCTCCGTAAGTACGGGGAATAAACCCAGAAAGTGAAAGGCTTTCACAATGAAAGCTTTAAAACCCTGAAGAGGATTCTAGAATATAGAGACACTCATGTTCACAAATTGGCAGAATTAACAATTATGAAAGCAGCTACATACATAAGGGAATCCATGGATTCAAAGCACTCCATGTAAAATATTCTAATAAAATTCTTCACAGATACAGAAAAAAACTGCTGAAATTAATATAGACTCAAACTATTCCAAATGGCCACAGCAATCCCCAGAGAAAAATGCTAAGGACACCATGGCTGAGTTCAAGTTACAGTACAGGATAACGGTAACAAAACAATACGGTTCTGGCACAACAACAGACAATGGGTAGACCAGATAACCGAATGGAATAGAAGAGCCAATTATACAGACACATATCTACAGCCACCTGAATTTTTATACATATGCCAGAAACATACACTGGAAGAAAGAAAGCCTCTTCAACAAATGGTGCTGGGAAGGGAGATTTCCACATATCAAAGAATGAAACTAGATCCATGTCTCTTGCCTTGTACAAAAATAAATTCAAAAGGGTTCAGAAATCAATGTAAGACCCAAAACTTTAAAATTATTAGAGGAAATTATCAGCAGAATATTTCAAGATCTAGGCATCCATGAGGGTTTTCTAAATGGTTATCAATAGCACAGAAAATAGAACCAAGAACTGACAACGCAGAGACATAAGGCTTTTTAGTTTCTGTGCAGCAAAGGCATTGATTGAGAGAGGAGCCAACCTAAGGAGCAGGGGCAAATCTCTGCTCCCTACATATCTGATTAATGTCTAGTATGTAAAATAACTCATAACAGCTAAATATCACTAAACAAAATAATACAACCAGTGTGGTGGCTTGAGTGAGAATATGTCTCATATATTTGAAAACTTAGTCACCAGTCGGTGGATTGTTTGGGAAGGATTAGGAGGTGTAGCCTTGTTGGAGGAGGTGTGTCACCCTTGCTGGGTGGACTCTGAGGCTCCAAAAGCCCACACCCACCCCACCTCCTTGCCTGCTGCCTGGGAATCAGGATGTAAGGCTCTCAGTTACTGTTTCAGCCCATGCTTGTCTATCTCCTGCCCTGGCGATCATGGTCTAACCCTCTGAAACTATAAGGAAGCCCCCAGTAAAACGCTCTCCTTGAAGAGCTGCCTTGATCGAGGTGTCTCTTCACAGAACCAGAACACTAAAACAATCAATAAATGGATTAATAATACACACAGCTAGTTCTCAAAGGCTTGAAGTACAAATGGCCAATAAATGTAAATTGTGCCCAACATCACTGTATCAGAGAAAAGAAAATTAATCCTATGTCTAGAGCCGATCTCATGCCGGTCAAAATGGCAAGAAATGCTGATGAGAATGTAGAGAAATAAAAGCCCTTATTCATTGCTGGTAGGCATAGACCTGGGGAGTCACTATGGAAATCGGTATAGAAAATCCCTAAAAAAAAATAAAAATAGAACTACCATATGACCCAGCTAGTCCACTCCAGGATATATATCCAAAGGAATACAGAGAGAGAGAGAGAGAGATAGACAGAGAGACAGAGAGACAGAGACACACAAAGAGAGAGGGAGACAGAGACAGAGAGAGAGACAAAGAGACAGGGAGAGAGACAGAGAGACAGACAGAGAGAGAGACAGAGAGAGAGAGACAGAGAGACAAAGAGAGAGGGAGAGAGACAGAGAGACAGACAGAGAGAGAGAGACAAAGAGAGAAGGAGAGAGAGACAGAGACAGAGAGAGACAAACACAAAGAGAGAGGGAGAGAGACAGAGACAGAGAGAGACAAAGAGAGAGGGAGAGAGAGACAGAGAGACAGAGAGAGACAAAGAGACAGGGGGAGAGACAGAGAGAGACAGAGAGACAGACAGAGAGAGAGACAAAGAGAGAAGGAGAGAGACAGAGAGAGAGACAAAGAGACAGAGAGACAGAGAGAGAGACACAGAGAGGGAGACAGAGACAGAGAGACAAAGAGAGAGGGAGAGAGAGAGAGAGAGAGACAGAGAGAAAGACAGAGAGAGGGAGAGAGAGAGAGAGACATAGAGAGAGAGAGAAGAGAGAGAGCAAGCTCAGAGAATGAAACTGGGTTGTTTGCTGGGAAATGGATGCAAATGGAGATCCTAAGGCTAAGTGAAATAAGTCAGGCTCCAAAAGAGAAGCGCCACATGCTTTCACTCGCTTGTGGACCCCAGGTTTTTACAGAGCCCCATCACATCTGTTGTGTACGTAGGCCATGAGAGTGGACGTGAAACTGCCTCTGGGGATGAGGGGGAGTGGGTGTGGAGAGAGAGATGGGAGAGTAGGGCAGTTGAGTCGTCAAAGTCCATGGCATCCTCGCATGGAATGTCTTCAATAAAACACAATGTACAACGTACAGTGACCACATGCCTACAAAAAAATATTGTTATATAGTAAAAAAATATTGATTGGTTAACTAATCCTCAGCAACCAGCACAGAACCAGACGTCTGAACAATTACTTTCTTTCCACTGCCTTCCCAAAGGCCTCACGCCCTGTTGTGAGGTCTAAACCTGCTGACCTTGGAGCCTATGTATCGGGCTCCACATCCCACAGCAGATACTTTTGGGTTTCCAGTGAGTTTGAACTTCAGAACTACCTTGAGAAACAGACACTAATTACAATAAAATGATAATGTTTATTTTTTTTGAGCATTCATTACATGACAAGTTGTCCTGGATGTTTCCTTTATCATATACAACAGCCCAGCTGGCTAAGGACTGCCATCTCTCCAGTCTACAGGGGAGAAAAGTGAGGCTGGGGAATTAGACTAAAGTCCTCTTGCCTCCAGATCCTTGGGAACCAAGTCTGAAGCCAGAACGCTCTTACTGATTATTGCTCTCCCTACCTCCCTTCTACAGATGGAGAAACTGAGGCTTAGAAAGGTTGGAGGGCTTCTCAGAGTCACGGAGCTAGTAAGTAGCTATGTCTGCCCTCTCCATCCAGTGACCAACCACCACCCCCTTTTATCAGGTGGTCCTGACTATGGTTCAGGGTATCCGGGGCTGGGGAGCTTGACAGACAGGGAAGCAAGGTCCTAAGACCAGAAGACCCCAGGAGAGCAAACTCATCAGAATATAAAAGACGCACTGTGCCACCAGTCCTCTGGAAATTTATGCAGGCCAGAGAAATACTGGGCTCTGCCTGCATACTTTTGGCAGTCGGAAAGACATGTGACTCATGATGTTTATGAGGAACAGACTTATAAAGAACCCACTTTCCCCTGGCCAGTCTGAGTAGCTATAGCACCACGGAATACCATTTGCCCAGGAGAATTCCAGATGACACAGAATAAACCAACTGGGGCACAGACACACACAGAAGTAAGATGTAGCACATTTGCACAGACACACACAGAAGCAAGATGTAGTGCTTTTGCACAGACACACACAGAGAAGCAAGATGTAGCACGTTTGCACAGACACACACAGAGAAGCAAGATGTAGCGCTTTTGCACAGTTTCACACAATTCCAGGAAAGCTCTGCACAGAGGCCAAGAATGGCGGATTAACAATGGGTGAGAAAAAACCCAGGCAGAGCTTTGCTCTCCCCACTCTGGCTGCTGGGCAGTGTGTGATGTCTTCAGTTTGCCTCTCAGGATATCTGAGGAAACCCAGATGAGGTAGGCAGGCTCACCCTTGAATCCTGACTGCCCAAATGAAGAAAAGGGGCCAAATATTCCAATTTAACTGAGCCTCAGTTTCGCCTGGCATAAAATAAGGCCTATCTCTCAAAGACTTTCATAAACTCAATGAGATATTTATTATAAAATTGCATGCCCCGGGGCTGGTCTCTCCATCATTTTCCCTCTTCCTAAGACCCATCTTTCCCATCCCTTATGATAATGAAATGCGCTGAGAAAAACCTAGCCTTGTCTTAAATGATGTACATCCTCATCCTCTATGCACAAATGTTCTAGCGGAGAGCTGGGCGGTGGTGGCGTACGCCTTTAATCCCAGCACTCGGGAGGCAGAGGCAGGCGGATCTCTGTGAGTTCGAGACCAGCCTGGTCTACAAGAGCTAGTTCCGGGACAGGCTCCAAAGCCACAGAGAAACCCTGTCTCGAAAACCCAAAAAAAAAAAAAACACCACCAACAACAACAAACCCAAATGCTCCAGCAGGGATGCACTGGCCCTGCTGCCACCTGTCTTGGTGGATACTGATCTGAGGAGACCAGGGTTTGCACTCCAGCTCACATCCTGCTTTAACCGTGACGAGATCGCACATGAAAAGCAACCTGTGGACTGCGGCCACTGACCTCCTGCTTAAAGCAAGCATACACAAGGCAAACTAGCCAGCCAGATTGGAGCATCTTGAAGGGGCCAACCCTCTAGCAGGACCCAGCCTGAGTCCTGAGTGAAACAGACTTCCTGGCTCTGTGGCTCCAGACTTCATCTCTTCCCATGTGCCCCTACATGGCTTCCTGAGAGCCTCACCGCACAGTGACATTCGTGGCATCCAGGCCAGCAGGGAAATGGGCGAGGCCGCAAGAAGAATTATATAAGCCTCCATTAAAAAAAAAAACAAAACAGGAGTGGGTATTTTGGAAAAGAGCTGACTGGATGAGCTGTTTAGCAGTCTTTCTGGATAGGCTGTGGGAAGTTGCAAAGCAGCTTCCTCTCTGGGTCCTCGGGAAGCAGGGTTACCTAACACCACCAAAGAGAGATGAAGATGTCCAGGCTTGTTGGACCAACGAAGGTGAGCACCAATGTGGACAGAGTTGGAGCCTTCCTGACCAGGCTCCCAAATACATGCCAAAAGGTGTAGGAAGGTCCATCTTTATTTCCGTTGCTTTCATTGGTTAATAAAGAAGCTGCCTTGGCTTGTAAGATAGGTCAGCCCTTAGGTGGGCGGAGTAGACAGAAAGGAAGTTCTGGGAAGAAAGGAAGTGAGAGAGCCACCATGATCCTGCACCCAAGATGAACGTACCTTAGAACCGTCCAGTAAGTCACCACCTCGTGGTGACATACAGACTTTTATAATGGGTTAGTTTAGATGTGAAAGCTAGCCAAGAAAAGCTAGAGATAATGGGCAAGGCAGTATTTAAATGAATATAATTGTCATGTAGTTATTTCGGGCATAAGCAAGCAACCAGCGGCTGAGTGGGCTGGCGGCTGGGAGCTGGGTGCCGGGAATACAACCCACACCTCCTCCCCTCTTATACAACAAAAAGGCAAGGTGTTTGTAAACCATTCCCCCAGCTGGCTCTCCACAGACAAATCCTTTCATCAGCCACTGTGTTTCCATCCAAGAGATGAAACTGATCAAGCATGAAGCAGCCCTGGCTTCCACGCCACCACTTCCTTTTTCCATGTTAGACATTACTAATCAACCACAGATCTCATCGACTGTGAGTCCCACGTTGAATTCTTTCTACAAGACTGCCTGAAACCACCTGCAATGGCCAATGGGAGATGTTCTGCAGTGACGCATCTTCACTCTCTCTCAACCACCAGTGAGCAGCACATGAATGAACTTCTGTTATGTATTGTGAGGTTAACCTGCTGAGCTCTAAATAGTCCTACACAGCCACGGGCTCTCTGGACCTTAGTATGCAGGGATTCTGTGTACCTGAAGAGTAGACCGTTCATATTTGTTTAGAAAAAAAGTCACAAATACTTAATAATCTAGAGCACACAATAATGCCTGCATTAAACATGCCCACAGACAAGCTGATCATCTTGGAGCCCATGGTAAGTGTACCTTTCTCAGCCTCTTGGAAGTTGGAACGCGGTCCCGTGTTTTAATCTGGCCAATGATAAGTGACCAGATGTGGCATGTATCATATGCAGAAGGGCATTATGGACTCCACCATGTTTCCCCTCCACCCTGGTGATCATGACATGCTAACATGCCACTTCTAGTCGGGAGGGTCCTTGAGTAACTGGGATAAACATTTCCTCATTAATGACCCATGTTGAGCACAATCAC
The DNA here is from genome assembly GCA_028555095.1 of Dicrostonyx torquatus. Taxonomy (NCBI): domain Eukaryota; kingdom Metazoa; phylum Chordata; class Mammalia; order Rodentia; family Cricetidae; genus Dicrostonyx; species Dicrostonyx torquatus. The sequence continues at coordinate 2,522,855 of JAQHUG010000239.1, forward strand.
AAATGAGAAATAAAACTCTTTTTTTTTTTAAACGTTGGGTTACTGAAAGCTGGGAACTGTTTATCCCTCTGGCATTGCTTTGCCTAACCCGATGCCTATACAGCGTCTACTACCAGCCATTTTCGATTCTATCAACGACCTTCTGAAATGGGAAACATTACTGTTCACATTGTGCAAATGACATTCACGTATAAATAATGCCTAGAAGGTATCTGCAAATAGTGTCGAGAGAAGTGGGACAATTAGCTGGTCAACTAATCATTAAAAAAGATTTCTATGCTCTGGTCATGTGATTTTTTTTTTTTCGCAAGAGATGGGACATATCAACAAAGCCTCACTGAAGAATACAAGCTGACTCGACCCCCTTGCCCCTGCCACCTGTGGTGGGTGAGGGAGCTGATCCTCTCCCTTATCAGATGCAGCACTCGAGAGAGTGGGCCCTGTATCTCCTCTGGGCTGCAGAGCAGGGCTGACTCTATTGACAAGGGCACTGGTAAACCAGCCCTGGAAATAACGAGCCTGGGAGATCTGGCTCCACTCCTCATCTGCCATATGGTGGTATGGGCATGGAAGAGATGATCCTCCCCCCCTACCCCTTGCCACCTATGGCATCTGGGAGAGATGGCCCTAAGGTCATAAGAGCAGGAGAACTGTCCCTGCCCCTCACCAGCTGCAGCACTCGTACTTGGGTGAGTGGCCCCTATGCCACACCTGGGCAGCACAGTAGAGTTAGCCCTGATGGTTTAGGTGTTGGAGAGCTGATCCTGAGGATCTGAAGGCAGGAGAACTGGCCCCAACCTTTGCTCATTGCTGCAAAGGGTGAACTAGCAGGAGCAATGCTGAGGAGCTCACCCTAGTGCTGAGGATGGGGACAGAGCTGGCAGGCTGACCAACCCTACAACTACCCAGGCCCAGAACCAGAGTTAGGAGTTGGTTAACCCCAACATCCACCCCATCTATGATCTCTGGGAGCCTGTGAAGGGGCCGGTCCTGCAGACCCAAAGCTGCAGGACCTTCATGGCACAGGGCGACAACAGGATATCCAAGAGGGGTCCCAGTGAAGGCCCAGCATTAAGAGTGTGGAAGAAACCAGAGACCTCGACCAGACCAATGACTTTGCAATGAACACTTGCAAGAAAAGATACGCGGACAAAAGTGTTTATTGCATGACTCACTCTGTCACACTAGAGTCTCCATGATGACATTTTTCCTTTTTTCCCCTTAAATTTTCTTTCATTGGGGGGTTTCAAGGGCAGAAGGAGGATATGAAGGGTTGGAGAAATGAATGGGATTGAGATGTATGACATGAAAGACATGAAGAACGAAGGAAAAGAGTTTTAAAAAAAGCTGACTTAACACCAAAATCATTTCTATGATAACCAAATACAACCATTTAAAAATAAAGCCATAATTTACTGCTGTAGCCTCCTAAATTAAGGATCACACCCTTCTTTGCAAAAGTCACCCAAATCCCCAGATCCAGCCACACCCTGCCCCTGAACGCTCCCATCATCCTCTCTGCTTCTACTCACACCTTATTTATGGAAGCACTTTCTTCTGTAAGCAGTGTACGATTATTGAAGCTATCCTCCCAATTCTTTTCTCTCAGATGACAAGATTCTACACATTCCAGGACAGCCTACCCAATAGACTTCCCTAGACCCTTCCAAGCTATATATAATAATTATGATTATTATCTTAGGCAGTGTTATAATTTTAACTCCTTCTAACACAATGACTTTCCACTTCTGTTTCTACATAAATAGCCTTATTGCAAATGCTGTCAGCCAACTTCATTATCTTCCAGAAGCCGGCAGAGTAGATACTACACACATAAAAACATAATAGATGTCTCTGCCCTTTCATCACCATATAAATATGTCAGCAATGAGATGTCCAGAGGAAACTATCTCTTTGACTTTGTCTCGGAAGAAGGCGAACAGCCAGTTTCTAGTCACAGAGACCAACTGGTTACCCGGTGTGTACACACTGTTGAGTTCTGGGTTGCAGATACACACAAGTGGAGTACCCCCACCTACTCCTATCATTTCCTGTCAGGGACTAGCCTGAGGTTCCTCCCGACCCCCAACACACGCCCTTGCAGGAGGAGAGCTCAAATTCAGCTGGAGAAGATGGTTAGGGCACTGGATAAACAAGAATGCACTTATTTCGGAGGGAGCTTTGAAAGCTCTCAAAACAGAAAAGTTGGAGCAATCAGAGAAGGCTTCCAAGTGGAGGAGATACAGCCTACTTAGGCCAGGAAAGATGGCTCGTCTGAGTGTAATGGGAGGACTGGTCCCATGTGGAGCAGCCATAGCTCAGACAGGAGGGAAAGAGGAGCTGAGATCATGAGATTGGCAAAGCTGTGTAGACCGCAGGAGATGAAAGCAGAAAGAGACTGGGAAATGTCTGAAAAGCTACCAGCGGGACCCAGCCCTGCTCTCCTCTCTACCACTGAGTATAGGGAGCATAGACTTTAGGGCTCAGGGTCCTGCTGAGTTGGGAAAGCATGGAGGGGGTCAATCTTTCACTCTTCTATTATCTTGATCAGGTCTGCATACACATAGAGCTAATTCAGCCTTCAAAGAGACCGTCTCCAGTTTTTCACTGCAAAAGGGTCTGCCGGAGAAAGCCCGAGTCTCTCAACTCACTGGGATTTTTAAGCATAAATTCCATCGTGGGGGAATGTTGGAAAGAGGGCACCGGCAATGGAGTCGTCCCAGGAAAAGTATTTATTCTCGCCTTTCCTCGGCCAAGGAAAGTTTCTGCTCTGGAAAAAGCACCTCACCATGCACTAAGCTGTATGGCGGAGGTTAAAATAGAAAGACGCCATTCGCATGGCCTGTGTCCTGCTTTTAACTCTGCTGCTCCTGGGGCAGAGAAGATCGGAATCTTGCCCCTCCTGATTGCGAAGACGCTATCCTGCTTTTAAAATGTGTGTGTGTGTGTGTGTGTGTGTGTGTGTGTGTGTTCTTTTTATTTAAAAGGCACTGGTTTGGATTCTTTAACTGGAAGATTTTTATCCAAGCTTTTCATATTTTAAACTAAGAGACAAAGGAGAAGGACGGGAGTAAAGGGGAGGAGCAGAGGAGGAGGATGGAAGAGGGTGAAAGCAAAGGAGGGAGGGAGGAAGGAAGAAGGGGAAGGGAGAGGGGAAGGGAAGAGCACTCACTGAGAACTGCTGGATTCCAGGGGCCAAGTTAGCTTATTTGAATTCTCATGGTCAGGCTCTCTGGAAAAAACGCTCTCCCTCTCATCTTCATAACAAAGCCAGAACAAGTCAGCCGCTGCTTTTGGAGCTGTAAGCTCTTAAAGGATAAGGGTCACAGCCACTGAGTGTATCTACTAGGAAGGACACACCAAACCAAAAGCAGATATCCAAAGTCTGTTCTGTTGGTACAAGACCTCTGTGCAGGGAGAAGGCTCCCTTGTGGAGACTGTCCTGGATGTCTCCAGAGATGACTTCATTGTCAACTTGACAGGACATCTAGTCACCTGGGGATATGTAGCTCTGGAGGGACCTGTGATGGTGTTTCTAGAGAGATTTAAAACCTGTTCCTTATATGCATAACACTGTTCCCTGGCCTGAGGTCCTGGGCTGAATGAAAAACGAATAAAGAGATAGTGAGGTGAGAGACAATACTCATGTCTCTCTGCTTCCTGACTGTGGCTGGACTATGCCAGCTGCCTCAAACTCCCACCTCTGCCTCCCGCACCAGGATGAGCTGTGTCCCTTTGTAAACCATGAGCCAAAATCAACGTGCATCGCGTGAGTTACTTCTGCCCTGCATTTTGTCACAGCAGTCAGAAGGAAAACGGACACACCTCCTCTTCCCTGAAGCTCATGGAGTCGCTGAACACGTGTGTCCACGTTGACAACAGGTGCAGAAGACCACAGCTTCCTGCTCCAGGCCTAGAGAAGACGACGTCTATCTCTCAAATCTACCTTTTAGAAAATGAAGCAATACTCCAAACAAAACAATTTAAAAGGTGCCTATGAAAACAAAATAAGGCAACAACAAAAACATCACCATAAGCTGTAAACGAGAAAAAAAAAAACTCAACAAGGAAGCTCATTCACAGCCTCAACCAACACTACACAGCCTTGATGAAGCAGAGCAGAATTAAAGTCACAGATAGCAGCTTTTATAGCATAGAGGGGAAGGACCACCTCAAGGGGGTAGGTAAATTAAAAGCATAACGTGGAGTTTAGCTTGGCCCTGGGAGGAAAATGTAGCTCAATTAACTTCGGGGAAAATACAGATTTCTAGTGGGGAGGCCGCAGGAACCATGCATTTTTTTTTTCTTCCTGATGTGTGCTGTGGAGCTAAAGATGCCCCCATCCGCACATGCCCAGAGCACACCTATCTTTAAAGAGCTGTCTGAAGACCCTGAGAGGGAATGGCACCTGCTGAGGCAGCTGCCTGCTCCTTCTTTGAGGCCTGGAGAGTAGAAAGCGGAGAGAAGAAGAGGTCCCTAAGGGATGGCAGAGTGGAGCTGGGACTCAAAGGACAATAGGAGATTTCTAGAGACACCTGGAACTTGAAGAGGGTCTTCTAAGGCAAAGGAGTCTAGTCTGTGCACCACCCCAGCTGTAGGAGAGAAAGACCTGCAGGGACCAGGCTGAGCTGAGGCCAGCAGCTAGGCTGTGAGTCGTACCCAAGAATAAGCCAGCAAATCTGGGCTTTACCCTGAGATGGTAGGAGGGAGAGGCTCAGCTCTGACCAATAAACCTGGGTTGTTGGAGAGAGGCCAGGTAAAGGAAGGGGCTCTCCCATCCTTACGAAGCCCAGACACCAGAGGGTTTAAGTGGGAGAAAAACAACCACATGCACACTCATCATCTCCCTTTATTTCCAGAAGACAGAAACATGAGTAGAAGCAAAACTAACCATTTCCTAAAGAAGGGAAAAGGCAATGTGATGCCGTGGAGTCTCTCCGTTGCCATTTCAGTGTGACTCTAGGGTAGAGACATCCCTGCTCAGCACAGATCATGAGAAGCCATGGCACCCGAGCTCCCGCCCCCACCCGCATCCCTCTTCCCTCGCAGCATCTGAACCTTTCAAGATGCAGCGTTGTGGTCATTGCTTGGCCTCTGCCGTGTTTATGGATGCTTTCGTTCCAGCATTTTCCCAGCCTAATAAATTAGGCCTAATGAGTTGCTTTCCTGCTGCATTAAAAAGGACATGACTGCATGTTTTTCATAAACATGTTTCACCATAAATCTGCTTCATCTGATCGGTGAGCCAATTCTGCCTGCAGAAAAATAAGAGATTCTTCCAACGGAGCTTAAAATATCAAATGTCCCTTCAAGTGACAGTAATAAGAGAGCAATGACAGAAGCCACCCCCATTTACCAACGATGTTAATTTGCTTCATGCTCTGCATGTCTTCACAGCAAGCCCACATATGGGTGAAACTAACCCTGCTTTACAGGTGAGAGAGCTGAGACCCAGCCATGGGGCTCAGATTCAGGGCCATGCAATTGACGGACAACATAACCGGCTTTCGTCCCGAGATTATCTCCAAATGTCCTGCTCTTCTACACCAGCTTGAAATACAAAGAGGTGACTGTGGTAGTTAATTCTCGTGGTCAGATTTATTGAACTGAAAAATGCCTAAAGCAGTAATGTGTGTGCCCTCGAGTGTATCTGTGAGGACATTTCCATAGAGGACTACCTGAGGAGGGAAGAGCCGTCTTGAATGTGGGCAGCACCATCCCACGGGCAATGGTCCCAGGCTAAATAAAATGCAAATATGAAAAGAAGTGAGTTGAGCATTTCCTTCTCTCTGCTTCTGGAACCACAGAAATGCAGGCAAGCAGTAGCTGTGAGCTCCAGCTACCCTGCCTCCCCCATTATGATGGACTTTATCTCCTCAAAACTTGAGCCAGAATAAGTCCTTATTCCCCTAAGTGGCTCCTTGTCAGGAATATGGCACCAGTGAGGACAGTAACTGATACAGGGGAGGGTTAACAGGAACCTGCAGAAAGGACCTCCAAGCTTCTGTTTGAAACCAGCCTCAGGTGAACATGAGGGAAAGCATGTAAGTGGTACCCGGATGCTGGCTGTGCAGGCAATCAGAGCGCCGAGGAACACTCTGCTCTTGATGGATTTGCCAAGGCTGGCTGCCCACAGTTCAGGGGAAAGCTGTGGTCGGACTGAAATGAAAACCCTGCCGCCGTGAGTCTCTGGTCACAGGTACAGGGTACAGGACACTCAACATTGCTGGCCAAATAACGCCAGAGAAATCTAGGTGTTCGTGGGCCATGTCGATGGTCAGTGGACAGTAAATGAATGGACAAAAGGCTGAACAGGCGAAGGCAATTGTGTGTTGAAAGTGCACATAACTGAATATATTTTTAGGGTAGATGGACAGACGAATGTGTGGAAGTGACGGTGGGTGGATGGACAGAAGGAAGGAGGGAAGAAGAGAGAGAGGGAGGGAGGGAAATTTGATTAGTGGGTGGTTAGCTGGACAAAGAGCAGACAAGTTCTCCAGAAGCCAAGTCACTGAGTCACTAGAAGCACAAGACTTAAAGACACTGATGACTCAGGAAAGAAGATGGGGAGTTGGTTTCCAACCCAAACCTAATCTTACCCAGATCAAAACAGAAAATAATTTTAAGTTACTCTATTTAAGCTGTATTATTTATCTCAGTTGTCTCATTAAGGTTGATCTCAACACTGCCACAGTGTTGTATAATCATATTACTATTAAGAGAAATGAATGGGGGTTAGGGTGTAGTTCAGCCTTCCTAGAATATGCAAGGCCTAAGTTTGATCCAACTTCCTTCCCCCCTCAAAAAACTGAAGAAGAGAAAATGGAAACAGTGCATCCATTTGTGGGACACAGAATTCTCCGATCTCCTACCTGATTCTCAGCCCCGGGACTGAGAGCAGTCCTATAGGCCAACACACCAGTTCCCCCGCCCCCCACAAGTTTCATAAGGAACTTCAGTCTGGGTAGACAATGGGTCACTGGGTTTGCTTCTAATTGACTGGGGACATATTCAGCCGCAACATTGTTTCTCAGAGTGATACAAATACTGACCATATGACACGGCTATTTCCTCCGTGTAATTAAATACCAGTTTATGAGATTTTTTTCCAATGGCCACATAGTATTACACTCAATGTCGGCAGAATAATAGATCCAACCTTTCCCCTACTGCTGAGCATTTCTAAGTTTTTATTATTATGATTATCACTTGATTAAAAATATATTGTACAGGAAACTGTGTGTTCTTCCCTGGAAACTTTTCAAATCTGAAGTCCCAGGGACTGGAGAGATGGACCAGCAGTTAAGAACACTTGCTGCTCTTACAGAGGACTTGAGTTTGGTCCCTCAACTGCCTGTAACCCTAGTGCTAGGGCACCTGACGCCTTCTTCTGGCCTCCTCAGACACCTACACTCACATGCACATATGTACACATAAATTTTACACATAATTAAAGAATAAATATTTTTAAATCCATTGGTTACATTTAAAAAATAATAATAAAATTGAAATCTAAGAGATGACACCGCTGCCTCCCTGGGTGCCCATTTGCAAACTTTACCACGGGTATCATCTGCCCTCCTCAAGTCCCTGCACCTGGCAGCGGGTGAGACAGTGAAAGCGCCTCATTAGTCTGCCCTTGCATCCTCATCCGCTAGCATTCGCACATGCCCCTGGCATCTCATTGCACTTCTCTGCATGTTGGATAACCGAGTCTGTTGATAACTGTTTTCACGGGTTTCAGGGAAGTCGGGTCTTGCCTCTCATTGGCTGCAAACTGCCCACTCTGCTCTTGACTTTATTCGTTCATGCCTCCCCGTGTGTGCTTGCATTCCAGCCCGCTGACTCTTCACTTGCAGAACTGACTTTCTTTATTCTCGAAGCCACAGCAGATGCTTTGATATTGTCACCCCTGTGTCCTCTGATGATGCTATGAAGTTGGTTCTCTGTCACTGTGACTGGCTTTCCTGTCACATCACACGCACGCAGCTCTGGGTTTGATTGGAATTTCCCAATTTATTCCCCTTGGGTGATACCACTGCAACCGCAACTTGTGTTTCACGGTCATGGTGTAGACAGACGCCCTGTATCCCACTGCTGGCTCTGCGGATGCTGTTAGAATCCTGCCTACAGAACTGAAGTGGGAGAGGAGGCTGGCTTCGATGGACAACTCGATTGGATAAAGAGACACCTGGGACACTAATGCGGCACAGCTGTCAATGTGCTGCGAGGGTGTTTCCAGAGAGGATTTCATTGGAGGAGAAAGAATACCCTGAATGGAAGTGGGACCATTCCACAGACTGGGGGAAAATGAGAGCACCAGCTGAGCACCAGTATTCCCGGCTCCCTGTTTTCTCTCTGCCTAGAGGCAAGCAGGCAGCCTTATGCTCCAAGGCCAGGTCTTTCTGGCCGTGATGTACTATACCCTCAAACCACAAGGTGACATAATCCTTTCCTCCTTGAAGTGGCTTTTTGTCAAGTATCCTGTTCACAGCGATGAGAAAAGTAACTGATGCCCAGCAGAACACACAACAGCAGGAGCCTGGGGACAAGGGAGTGGCCATGTGACAGGCCGTCTCCAGACAACACCGGCTGGCAAACACAAAGGGGCATGGTATCAGCAAGTTATCACCTATCCCAGAGGAGAGGTCTCCTGGCCACAAGTAAGTTTGTACAAATGTCAGTCCGACAGCCATGATAACAACAGAAGCAGCAGGAGAGGCATGCAAACTAGAGGCCACAGATGGGGTTAGAAACTTCAGGCATCTGATGGGCTTGGGCCCTTTCATGCAGCCTCTAAACAAGGGATTTTCCTCTCCCCAAACACGAATCAAGTGGCTTTGGTGATGACACTACACTGAACCCTGTTTCAGGTGTGTCAGACTGCAGTCTGCAGACGCCATGCACCCGGAGATGGCTGTGAATAGGGCCTAAAACAAAATCACAAACTTAGCTAAAACATTGGGAAGGGTTTAAACTTGACTGTGCGGTTCTTGGGCCTAAACTTTGTAGATGATATCACACCATGAGGTCAAGTGACTGGATGTGCCTCTGGGCCTTATCCTGTGCCAGAGAAAAGCCTTCAAAATAAGCATCTGGGTTGTCTCGGAACCATTTTTAAGAAGTGGGGTACTGGATGTGGATTTGGTATGTGATGTGGTTAGAATGTCCCCTCCAAAGTAAAATTCATATCAAAGTTGTCATGGTAACAGTGATGCACGTAGGACCATAAAGAGTTAGGCCATGAGGGCTCGACACACACCCTCTGAAGGAACTAAGGACCTCTGTGGGGAGAAGTTCTCAAAGCCTGCTGCGCACTCTTGACACTTTTGGGGTTTTTTTGTTTTTGTTTTTTTGTAGCCTAGCTTCAAACTCATGATCCTTGTTCTTTACCCCCTGAGTGTTAAGATTATAGGTATGTGCCACAATGCCCAGCCTGAGGCTAATCTGAACAGTGGGGATGTTTTTTAATCCTTCCTAGGATATATTTATTGGAAATGGGCAGACATCACTTGAAAAGAAAACCAGACATGAACAAATGAGCAAAAGATGGCGTTCCAGAAACACTTGGTGACTCAATGAGCAAACGTACCCCTATTTCCTCTTTCTTGGAAGAAAACTGTTCTCCTGGGTCATCCCACACCGCAGGGAGAGCTTTCTCCTCTGAGCGCTCACAATGCTTCTCTGCAGAGAGTGTTTTCCAAACCCAGGATCTGCAAGCTCGCGAAGACACGGTCTCTGAGTTTTGCAATGCAAGAACCGTGTGGACTGGCAGAGTGAACACATTACCACGAAGGGAGAAATGCTCATGTTCCACCGCCCGCACCTGGAGTAGTGAATGCATTGGAGCAGCCTGGGTCAGATGTCTAGGGGCGTCTCATGAAGGCTGAGAGTACAGCCATTAGTAGGTAAGGTATGAAGAGCCGTCACGTGGCACCGGCGTCACGCGGCACCTGCGCTGTCAGCATGCCAAGCCCCTGCCTGTGTTCTGCTGGCTAGCAGATGCATCCTTCAGGCTCTGTCTTTGCCGCACCCACATATCTCATCAGTGGTAAGTAAATCCACACTGAAGAATATTCTACCAACCAGAACTTGAATTTCATTAAAGTATCAGGTTACAGACACGGCTCAGTAGATAAAAGTGCTTGCCATGAAGGCACGAGGGCCTGAGGGCGATAGCCGAGGACCCAAGTTTAAAAAACAAAAATAAAGCCAGGCAAGTGGTGTGCACAGGAGATAGAGATAGCAAGGATCCCCAGGGCTTGCTAGCCAACCAGAATAGCCAAATCAGCAATTGGGAGACTGCGTCTCAACAAAGTGGAGAACAACCAAGGGAGACACCTGACATTAGCTTCTGATTTTTACATGTATGCCACGTTCTCCCACACACATATGCACACACACACACACACACACACACACAGTAACAACTGTGGTATTTCCTTTTACCGCTGTTAAGTGGGTTTAATTAAATAGTGAATCTGTAGCTCAGAATCAACCCCATGTTAAAAAGCAGAAAGACTGGCCAATGATGACTCAGACAACGGTCCTTATGTGAAAAGTCAAATCCAGACACTAGTGAGTGAAATATGGAATGGGAAAATAAAGTGTTTCCCACTAAGCCCACCACCATCAGAGAGACAAATTTCATGGTGGCCGTTTGGGTTTTATTCAAGTTAGGTTTTTGTTTGTATATCATTTGTAAATTTGTTTTAGAGTTCAGATTGTATAAGAACTTATATAAACTGAAGGATTTGTACCTAGCCTCCTATTTACACACGTTTAAATAATATAATAATAAAGGTAGCTTGAGTCAACACGGGGCATCCTTGGGAATGTTTCCCCTTATAAAGCGGCTGTATGCTGCAGAGGTAAGCACAACCCTGGTCCTGAGCCTGATAAACCACAGCTTAACCACCGGGGCAAAGGCAGCAGCTGGCTGGCAGACTCCCTCTCCAGACCTTTAACTGGTGCCGGGCATGGCTGGGCACGGGAAGAACCTGCCTTGGTGGGTGATTTTTAACCTGAAAAGAAGGTCTGCTTGTTTGTAAGTCCTCTTTGTAAATATTGTCCCGGGCTGGGCAGGAAGGGGCAGGTTTTCAAAACACCCATAATCATCTTCTTCTGCATGTTCCTTCTGCCTTGGAGCTGACTTCCGAAATGCAAACAGCCTCTTGCAGGCTTGCCAGGCAGCCTTCTCCGGGGCTGATGGGAATCTCTGATTTTTAATCGGGGGTTCAAAGCCTCTTCTTTGTGCTGTTTAGAGATAAATCTGCCCCTTCTGCTTTAGCATGGTGTGGGAGCTAAGGGGAGGAGAGGTGCAGATTCAGGAATTGAAGCCTTTGTGTGGACAAACCCATAACGGGGAGTACGCAAGACCGGTGCAGCCACGGTGGCTCTGCACGCAGCCAGAGAAACTTTCCCCTGCCTTGGCTGCTCTGAAGACATGGCCTTGTTTCCTCCTAAGTCAGAGAGGCATTGGAAATCTCCTGACAACGATGGAAGCAACAGCCAACCTGTTCCTTTTGATTGTCCCTGGGTACTAGTTCAGGTACTGTGCCCATTTGTTTTCCAGTGGAGAGAAGGATCTTGGGCTTCATCATTAAAGGGAAGCATCTACTCCGGCACCAGAATCCTTCCCCAGGTTTTTAATGTTCACCTGAAGTGTGTGTGGGGGGGAACCCAACCTGGAATCTATTGGGAAAGATGTGTGTTTCGAGCAAGCCTGGTCCTGCCTGGAAATTGGCCTTGGGATAGTTAGAAAAAAATGGTGAAGAAACCTGGTCTCCTTAGCCTCCTGTCAGAGCTGGAAGGAGCCTAGAGATAATGTAGCACAAGTTGCTCTTTCACAGTTTGGGGACAGGCTCAGAAGAGCCACCTATCATAGCTCACACAAGGCTTTGGTGTAGAGGCTTAAAACACTAGACTCCCAACCCCTACTGCAGGACTCTTCCCGGAGACCCACGGTTACATCTTCCACACAAGGACACAGTTTAACACATTCCCCAGCTGAGCAGAGCCATCATTTACAGTGATGGTCCTAAGAAGGCACTGACTTCTTCAGCAAGACTCAAGACAGAGATCAGAATGTTCTTAGAGCCAAAAGGAGATCTTGGGAGATGGTGACAGCTTAGTGGGTGAAGGTGAGTTGGTGTGCAGTCCTGACAACCCGAGCCCAATTCCTGGAGCACGTATGATTGACACCACAAAGTCCTTTTCTGACCGCCATACATGCATCCTATCCTAACACATAGCTAATAATACAATGCAATAAAACAAATTCTGTTGAGAGAGAGAGAGAGAGAGAGAGAGAGAGAGAGAGAGAAAGAATTGATATTCACCGAATTCCAGATAGGATTTTTGAGACTCAGAGATATAATTTATCCACAACAGAAATATGAGGCAGAGGTAGAGAGAAGACCTGTGGATTTGGAGCCCAGGAGAGCCCCACGATTGTACACAGCACACCTCAGCAGAGATGGTGAGACCTGTTTCTGGCCACTACATGAGAACGCAGACTGCCAGAGGAGAGAGGACCAGTTACAATCACACTGGGGACTCAGACTCTTACTTTGAGCTCTGGAAGAAATCAGCAGAGAGCAGCGGTGCCGGGAAGCCATTCTGCAGAAGGTCTGCACCCATGCACATCCCAAGTGACTCATTCCTGTCACAGTGCCTTTGCAGAAGTGCGAGCACAGATCGGCCCCTTCCTTGGGGTATTCCTGCCCTATGGAGAGCAGCCTGGAGCCCCTCTGCTGCTCTCTTCCTCCCAGCCAGGCCCAGTCAAAATCATAGCTACCATGTTGGAATGAACAACCTTCTCAAGTAGTGGCCTTTTCTTTGACTCTAGCAAGGGCTGGGTCCAGCAGCAGCACTTTCTAAAAGAGGTCGTGACTATGATTGGTCCCTACTTAACAGGAATGTCATCTCTCACTGGTGCTAGTTCAGGCCTGTTTGTAGTTCATAAACCCTAGCAATACATCCTAGACCGAATGCTTAGGTCCCTCCAAGACATGTGCTGAGATCCTAACCTCTAAGCTGAGTATTTACTACCTCCTAGGGGCGGTAACTAGACCATGTGTGTGCAAGCCCTCATAAAAGGGATTAACACCTTTACACAAAGACCCTGGGAGATACAGTCTCTCTTTCTTCTACCATATGAGAAATACAAGCCAGAGATGGTCCTCATCAGAGCCCCCCATGCTGCCATCCTGACCTCAGGCTTCCAGACTCCAAAAGTATAGAAAGCCAATCTCATCTATGAGCCACCCCGTACTTTATCACCACAGGCCAAAGTGATGGACACAGGGACTCTGAGAGAAGGCGCCAATTCGTTTTTCTCATTTCTCCACCAAAACAAGACTTGTTGCCATCACTATACATACAAAAACTAGGGAAATTGGGCTGTCCGTAACTGTACCAATTCCCACACCAACCAGGGCCAGGACTAGACCACCCGACCTCCACCTTGAAATCTGAAGCCATCTTGATTCCATCCCAGGACAGACATTTGAACCTGTGAGGAAGCTCCCAGTACATGTACCAAACCAGAACGGTTCATTTCAGCCCCTTAAAGAGTCGCCGGAAAGTTACGTCACTTATTCTAGCTAGCCCACACCCCACGGTCATTTTTTTAAAATGATGAAACCAACTATGAGATGGTGCCGGCGCTGGAACTGTGCCCCTGTCAACATCCGGAGTGTGGGCAGGCCCCTGGGAACCATGCTGCTGATGTAGTGGGTCGGAGCGGAAGCTACCTTCTGGCGAGGTTGGTGTGTCTGTCTGGAGTCAGAGTCAGGCCACCGAGAATAGTGAAGGGGCCACTGGGTTTTCTCTGTTCTCTAGCTTTGCCCTATAGCCACCGACAGGTTAAACCAGGTTTCAGGATCTGCGGCTGAGATGCAGGGCATGCAACCTCCCCCGTTCCCATCCTGCCTTGCTGCCACACTTGTCCCACATATCCCAAGGAACTCAAGGCCATGTTGGCAGAATTAGGGCTTGGGCAGATAACACCGCAATGGGACATGCCATTATACCCAATGCCCTAACGTGAGAGTGATCGTATCAACAGTGGGGCAGGGGGTTAACTTCAGAATGCCTCCCCTTCTCCTACCTTCCTGCCTCTCTCTAGGCCCATCTATTTTCTAATACAATTCTGAAGCTTCTCCCCACAAGAGGCAGAATCTAAATTTCTTCTTTCTGGGAACTGAGTTTGTTTCAGTTAAAAGGGAAGGTAAGAAGGAAAGAGACTGCATTAGTTTTTTGTTGCCTTGATTAAAAAAAGTAACTTGTGGAAGAAAGAGTATTTTAGTTTATGGTTCTGGGAAGATAAAGTCCATCATGGTGGGCAGGCATGGCAGCTGGAAAGGGAAGCTGAGAGCCCACATCTTCAATCATGAGGTAGAGAGTGAACTCAAGGTACAGCCAGGCTGTAAACTCTCCCGTGATACTTCCTTTAGCAAGGCTGTACCTCCTGTATCTCCCAAACAGAGCCACCAACTGGAGACCCAGTTGGCCTGAGTCGGTGGGGGAGAGTTTTCCTCTAAACCAACGGAGAGGAAGAGAGAAATGTAGCATTAAGCTGAGAGGTACCTCCAAGAGACAATGTAGGCTGTTTCTATCTCCCAGAACTTTTTTTTTTTTTTTTTTTTTTCGAGACAGGGTTTCTCTGTGGCCTTTGGAGCCTGTCCTGGAACTAGCTCTTGTAGACCAGGCTGGCCTCGAACTCACAGAGATCCACCTGCCTCTACCTCCCGGCTATCTCCCAGAACTTTATCAACCACCATGGGGACAAATCCAGATTTATCTGTTGATAATGACAGACATACGGTACCATCACCCTTTTCCCCTCGGTAGACAGCTGACTCTAAGGCCAGACACGTAGCATGAGGCTGTCCTAGACCAACCACCTCCAAACTGTCTGCCAAATAATGTGGACCTAAGAGCTCATTAGGAACTGAAAACCCTGTCTCCATCAGTGAAACCAGCTGGCCAGTCCACAGACTGACGATAGGATGGTTGTTTAAACCATTGACCCCGGGGTACACCTTGTTACACAGTAATAGTATACTTTGAGAAGGAGTGTTGGGAATGCCGCATAGAGGAGAGGATGGGCCTAGAGAGGCAGGAGGAAAGAACAATGGGTTGTTGAATGGCTGGTTAAAGAAAACAGCACATATAGCAGGGCAAAAATGGCAAGAAAACAGCATTATGTCCAAAGGCCCATGAAGAGACCCTGTGTGTTTCTAGACTCTAAACTGGAAGGGGAGCCTACCTGGGCCAGACAATAGAGAGAAGGATAGTACCCAGCCACGAGATGTTTTCCCATTGGCCCCCAGACCGCTGACTCTATAGCCTTAGTTTATCACAGATCATTGGCAAGGTATCAAAAGGAGCAAAGTCGATACATTTGGCCCTGTGCTGAGGACTGGAATATCTCAAACATGTCCTGACACAGTGGGAATGTCAACTACCATGCAAGTTTCCTTTCTAACTCTGATTTAAAAAAAAAAAGTTTTTAAAAATGTGGTTCACATAGGCCCCTCAAGAACAGAATGAGGATGGTGTCCTGGCATAAGATGAGAAGATGAGGAACAAGTCCCAAAATAAGAAGAGATGGAAGCCTGTTTTCCAGGACTTGGGGGCGGGCGGGGTTGGAGGCAGTGCTCTTTGAGACCATGTCTTCCTATATCACACACCACACCTCAAACACTGGAAAGAGAAAGACACTCAGAGAATCCAGAGAATGGTGGGTGATTTCACCTGCCTTTCCTACCATTTGTGAATTAAATCCAACATAAAGTCCCATCTCCCGAGAGTTCACCAATGATGCGTGGAGTCTGGGACAAAAGTGAAAGGGCCCTGTGTGGCCTCTGATGACCGCTGATGAGACACCTAAGGAAGGGCGAGCCAGCCAACTCTGGAGAAGGACTTTACGGTTCCAGCCCCAGGCAGCCAGCACTCCAGCACGCCAGTCTAATCCTCTCTTGGCTAACCCTGCTCGCAGAATCCTTGCAGGCTGGCCCCAGCCTTCACTCCCAGACGTATCCAGGCTTGGTTTGCTGAGAGGGAGCCCCTGGAGTTGGCCCAGATGATCAGATCAAGTGTCTGCCTGAATTCCGACTGAGCTGGCTTTATCGCATTCCTGTTATCTCTCTGCTGGTAACCGGATCAAATATACTCTTCCTGGCAGCACAAGTCGACGGATAAAAGAAAGATTGTTCGATAGAATTGTGCTGGCCCAACAGGTTAGTAAATTGAAGGGATAATGGAGTTAGCGTATCTTCTTGCAACGTGAACTGAAACGAATTCCAGACAGGTCAAAGAGCTTAAAAATCAACTCACGAATCAGCAGGGAGCTCTAGAACTTTCCTTGGTAAAAGAGATCAAGACGCAACTAACTGATAGGTTGGGCTGCATGGAAATATTTCACATGTCATATTTTCAGAGTGAAAAATAGAAGAGAGAACTTTACACATTTATAGGCATTGTGGACATTATAAGAAAAATATGAATACCTCATAAGTAAGCGTATAAGATGAGCTCTTGACGCGAAAATTATTTCAACCTTACCAGTAGTAAATAATTATAATTATGTGTTTGCAAACAATAAATAAATATCGCTATGATTTTCACCTGCTAAAATGAATTTTTGACTTGAATAAGAAGGGTTGTTGGTGAAACTGGACCTGTTTTAAGCAGTGATGGTGTAAATTTGAATAAATATTTGGAGGTGCCTTAAAAGAAGAATCACAAACATCCAAATACTTTGACCCATTCCAACTCTAGGAATCTTTCCTAGGTGAATATATCAAAATTGAGGGGAGCGCAACATAGCTCCCCCTAAATTTTTTAATAGTGAAGGAGTTAGCAAGGAATCAGATGTCCTTAAAAGAGCAATTAAATATTGATGATTTTTAAAGTTGAGACAAAACCTTAAAACTATGTATGTGCAAGTTAAAGTTGCATAAATGCATTATAAAATCTAATAACACCAGAAAACTATTCATCAAAACTCCGACCACGGCTCTCGGGTGGTAGAGCTAGATCGTGCCCCCCCCACCCCCCATAATTTCCAATTGATAAATTGTGCTGGTTGGTTTGTAAACTTGACACAAGCCTAAATATATTTGGGAAAGGGAACCTTGATTTAAAAAAAAAAATGCCTCCACCAGATTTCCTATAAACAAGACCATAGGACATTTTCTTGAGTAAAGATTGATGGGGAAGAGCCCGGCCAACAGGGAACGGTGCCACCCTTTGGCAGGTGGCCCCGAGTTGTGTAAGAAACTAGGCTGAGAAAGCCAAGAGGAGCAAGCCAGTAAGCAACATTAATGCATGACCTCTGCAGAGTCTCAAGTTCCTGCCTCAAGTTCCTGCTAGGACTTCCCTCATTGAGAGGCTGTCACCAAGAGTTGTAAGATGAAATAAACTCTCTCCTCCCCAAGTTGTTTTTGGTCAAGATGTTTTACCACAGCAATAGAAACCGAACTAGGACATACATCTAGTTATGTGGTGGTATTATTTATATCGTAGGAGCCTGTTAAATGTGTACCATAGGCAACATGCATATTCTTTTAAAACATTTAATCACATATCTTCCCTAGTTCTCGGTCGTCGCTTCTTTCTCCAAAAACTTTTAGATCAGATTGATTCATACCCCTAAATGTTAGTACAGTGACTGGATGGTTAAACAAGGAGATGAATGAATGACTTTATGAGGGAATGAACGAATGGCCACATACACACCTGGGCATTTTCTTTCTACACAGTGGCTTTAAGAGCTGGAAACATTTTTGATATTGCAGCCGCGTTAGGGAGGACATGTTCTCTTGCAGTCCTGAAATATCTCGAACCCCTAGGATCCCTTCTGCTCGTGGCTCCTTCACTACACCAGGCTCTCTGACCTCTCTTCGCCCAGAATGCCCATCCCGGCCCTTTTCCTCCCTCTGTGTCTTTTCTGAACATATATTATTCTCACATGATATCACCCCACCCGCTTCCACCGCTACCTCAGGGTTAGAAGAAGTGGTGTTTCTACCCTCCCTGTCTTGTGTGCAGCAGAATTAATAAATGCCTTTAGAAGAAAGGGCCTAAGCAAACGCGGTAGCTCATGGTTTTATCGGCTCCCTGACAGGGACTCAGAGCTCTCAACCCTATCTAGCTCCTTCAGTAAACAGGTCAGACCGATAGAGGCGCGGGTGGCTTATCACACCCCTAGACTGGGACACAAAGCACCCACCAAGAGTCCTGTGATAAGGAGTTTTTCACCCAGAATTCTGTAGTCTGCTCATTCCTTCCATGGCCGTCTCCATTGGAGTGCCTCTTGAGTTCCAGGTTTTTAGTGTGTGGGACAGAAATGGGAGCACCGAGGGCAGACACTAGTGGCCCTGGATTTCACCACAGCTCAACATTTAGGACTCACTCGACCATTCTGAGAGTGACCAACAAAGAAGATAACCCAAATCTCTGCTCACTTGCTTATTTTTCTGAATAATAATAATAATAATAAAATTGCGAAATAGATCAAAAGTAATTTTATAACATTCTTACTGAGAGCTACCTAAAATCCCACAGTATTTTAAAGAAAGTGGGTTTTTTTTTTTTTTAGCTATGGATAATGCTGTTAAATTTTCAGGGTTTTTTGCTTGATCAACCAGTGACCTAGCATACACGTGTCTAACCCAAACTCTCTCTAGTCTTCCCAATGCACTTCCATACTGGACCTTTCCTTCTCCACCGGCCTGTGTTCAATCCTCTGCCCAGCGACGTTCGCTGACCCGTCCACACTCTCTCCCACTCCCAGCCTCTATTGCCCTGCCCTGATCCCAGCCTCCTAGCCTCCTGTACCTCTTTTCCTGCAAACCGTGGCCTATCAACCCCCACCCCCACCCATATGAATCTTCTGAGAGTTACCAAAAGGATCCTCTTAAAATAAAACATAAAAAGAACCTTTCCCTTGCTCCCACTTCTATTTCTACCCTCCAGCCACCTGCAGCCAGATCCGTGACTAGTGTCCCTCCTGAGACCTCACACCCTTGATTCAGGTCACCGACCACAGTTAGAAGTGTCTGCATATGTGCTGTGCACTGCTTCTCCCTGCTGTCCCCCTCTGGACCACACTGTCCACACACAGCTGGAAGATGCAGAGATGGAAGCCCAAGGAGGGTGGTTGAGATGTACCCGAAGTGAAACACACACTAATTTTGAAGACTTGTTATAAAAAGACGCACACTATCTCAGTATTTTCAGACTGACTGCTGTCTATGAATTATTGTTGAGGCTTCAATATTTTGTAGGCATTAGACTATGAGAAAGTATATTGTGAAAATATTAATAAGCTTTTTCATATGCACGTGTATGTATGTGTTTATATATGTGTGTGATTGTGTGTGTGTATACATGTGCGCACACACATGGAAGCCAGAAGTTGATGTTGGGTGTCGGTCAACCACTCTCTAGCTTATAAATGTTGAGAAAAGTTCTCTCGGTTGAACACAGAGTCTTCCAACTCAGTTAGTCTAGCTATCCAGTTTGCTCTGGGGATCCCTTATTTCTGCTTTCTAAGTGACGGCTGGGATTACAGGTGGGCTGCCACACTCACCCAGCATTTAAATGGATGCGGGAACTCTGAGCTCAGGTCCTCATGCTTACGAAGCAAGCATTTTACCGGCTGAACCATCTCCCACAAAAATGAATTTTGCCCACCATTTTCCACGTTAACAGGATGGCTAGAATACTCTGGCCCTGTCTAAGGCTCCCACGGGACTTCCATGGGACCATGTTGCTTTGGACAGTCATCTCCCAATTGCCTCTGGGGTATTATGAACCAGCTCTATCGTCCTGCTAAATTAGTCAGCCTAAGTCAAGTAAGCAAAGGATACGCTTTGGTTGAAAAGACATCCTGTAGCAAAGGTCGAAACTAAGCATCCCAAGAAGTTTTGGAGAATCGGGAAAAACTTTAAACATCATCAGAGGCTACAGGATGAATATGCTGCCCCTGTCCTAATTCCTGACACAGAAAGCCAGGATTGCTCAAACATTACAGGGAGTTATCGTCAGGCAGTTGAGATAAATGTTACCTCAAAGCCTTGAGACTCTTCTGCATAGCAACCGACCCAGGTCCCAGGGAGTCGGTCCTAAGACTCCCAGATGCTTCCATGCAGACCCCCTGTGAACTGCTTCACAAGGCTCTGGTAAGCCTGACAGTGTCACTTTCCCTCAGGTCCGTGAGTCTGCGCAGAGTTGGAATAGTTAGCCTCTCCATGGGGATTCTGGAATGCACTGGCTGCCAGGACTACCACCATCTTTGCCTAAGCCACCAGCCCTGGGAGCTAATGGCTGCCTCCTGGCCATTTGCTTCTCCATTCAGAGCCACTGGGGTGGCTTAGGCTTATACACTCAGTTTTTAGGGGCAATATTCACCTGCTCCTCCCTCGGGGTCTCATCTCCAGTGCCAGGGGACTCACGGACCTCCAAATATCCATTTCCTAGCTCCTGTGCCCTTGGCCAAAGCTCTTGCCAACCCTCTCTGGCCAGCAAAGTGTGCTCTGCTTAAGAAGTTGAGTCCTCCAGGATGCCTGCAGCCTCCCCGAGAAGCCTTCCCTGTGGAGCTGTTTGTGCTCTCTGCAGTGACACTCCATATTGCTTTCTTCACACCCTCTTACAACCCAGATTGGAAGAGGGCTGTCTGTCTATCTCTCCAGCTAAGCTGTGTGCAGCTCCATTGTGAAGAGACAATGATGCTATCCTTCATCTCCAGGGGGTCAGAAAAGATCCACACTCTAACAGTGACTGCCTTGGGTTTGGAATTCCTTTCAACTTGCCCTATTGACAAGGATAACATTCCCCCTAAACACATCTGCCAAAACGCAAGAATCAAGCCACGGGGGTCATTATTAAGAACGTGGCCTTTTATAGGTCATGCGGCTCAGATCCCAGGTTTCAGCTCTACCCCTTCAAACTGGGTGATCTTGACCAAATCATGCCAACTTACTGGGCCCCCTCCATGTGCAAAATGGGACAAAGGTCTGTCACCGTTGTCAGGTAGATAAAGTCAGGTGGTGTGTACAACATGTTTCACGAGTATCTAAACTTTGCAAATGCTCAATAAACCCCAGATAGTAATTTAAATGGTGGGAATCACCCCAGGGCCACAGGAGCACAGATATCTCAGACAGTGGCTGGTAGTCACTACCTTTGCCCCACCTCCTGGGCAAAATATAGAAGAATGAGCATCGCCAACCCTGGTGGCCCAGGCCTGAAATCCCAGCTACTCAGGAGGCTGAGGCAGGAGGATGGGAAGTTGAAGGTTTGTTAGGGTTATGTGGTTAGTTGAAGACCAGGCTGGTAATTTAGTGAGACACTGCTTCAAAGGAAAAAGGAAAAAGAGTGGAGGAGGTGGGTGCAGAAAAAAAATGTTAATTTAGCGAGACACTGTTTCAAAGGAAAAAGAGTGGAGGAGGGGAGTGCAGAAAACAAAAACAAAAACAAAACCCTGCCTACATGACATGACTGCTCCATGGGATGGTTAGGGTTTTTATTGTAAATATTAGAGAGACAAGAAATGAAATGAACACGGCCAGCAGAGTGGACATGATCAGGGCTGGGGAAACAGGAGAGAGAGAGAGAATAGTGGAGACAGTGAGATAGCAAGGGATAGAGAACAGAGTAGAGAGAGAGGGAAGGGGGAGAGAGAGGAAAAAAGAGGGAGAGAGGGAGGGAGAAGGGAGAGAAAAGGGGAGAAGGAGAGAGAGAAGAAGAGAAGTACTAGGGATTAGCAGGTTGTAGGAAGGGTGAGTAGCTGGGGGAGGGAAGGGCCAGGAGGATGGCATGGGGGACTTTGATATGCCAACCACAGATATATAACCATGAAGCAATATGCCCCTTCTGCCAGAGGTTAGTGAAATGACTTCTTTTGGCATCTGGGAACTACCTGGCTTAAGAAGTTCCTGAGGAATGCTGGCTTTTCTCTAGCCACCAGAAATCCTCCTGGAGTCCAGATTTGAGCTCATTTCTAGATAGTTGGACAGCCTGTGAGATCTAACAAGAACTATGTATGTTCCTACTACACACTAGTCACTGGAAAAAAAGTTGTACACAGGTCTCTACTCTGCGCCAGGTGGGGATTCTGTTTCTGAATGAGGCAAGGGCCATTGATTGCACTCTCGGTGAAGACACAGAAGTCATCTCCAGCTAAAAGGAACCACATTCTCCAGAATGATCGCCAGTCAAGTGTGAAAGGAGCACAGACATTGTTCAAATTATGCCTCCCCTTTCTGTCCCCAGATCCCAGTGTCCTCAGACAACCTCCGCAAAGCATAGGCTCGGGTTTATGCTTGTGGAGCAAGATTTGAAAGAGCCATCACCTCTGTTTTTACGCCAGAAATAGCATCGTATTTAAAGCAATAGTAGATGGGCATGTTTAGAGGAAAAAAATGCTTCATTCCAAGGACATTCTCAGAAAATTCCAGATGTTGATACACTGCCATTTGTACCAACCCTGCCCTATGATTTTAAAATCTAAATCAGATGTAAACCCTTCCTCGGCCACCTGAGAAGCCCCAGCACACATCCAACCCGCAATTACGTGGTCAGCATCGTCATCGAGCTGTTGGGAGTGATGATGCTTTTACATACCAACGATATGGCCAGGCTTTTGTGCCTTCCTTCGCCAAGCCATTTCGGTAAGAAGAAAACCAAGTATCTGGGAGTCCTGTAGCCCAAACCCTACAACTGCTTTTGCTCTCACTACCTGGAACAGAGCAAAGGAATCTGTTGGTTGGTATCAGGGTCTTTTCAGAGTCCTGGGATATGGGCTGAGGATGTAGCTCAATCAGTGGAATGTCTACCCAGCATGCCCTGATGGAGTCCATCCCCAGTATCATGTACACTGGGCCTGATGGCATACACCAGTATTCCCAGTACTTGGCAGGTTGAAGCAGGAGAATCAAGAATTCAAGTTTATCCTCAGCTACACAGTAAGCTCTCGGGCAGCCTGGGATGCAGGCAGTCCTGCAGGCCACTTGCTTCTTCCTCAGCCAGAAACATAGGTAAGAAAGGGAAGAGGAAATGGGTAACTTTAGTTCCCGAGTCATGTGCCTCTCGTGCCCCAGTTCCAAAGAGTCTCACATCCCCCAAAGAGTCACAAGTGCCCTTAGCATCCCAGAGACTTGCTTGAGCCACCATGACCGAGGGTGAGGCAAATAAAATACTTACGTTAGGTATAAAAATAAAGAGAACATCCCCCAGGCAAACAAACAAAACGTGAGGAGGGACAGAAAGCTCAGTTCTTAATATACAAATGATACTGCAATCCAACATTTAAAAATACAGTCAAAACACCCGTGATAGAACCCAGGACTAAAATTCTAAGTGAAAATAGAATCGGTTAAAAAAGAGAAAGAAAAAAAAAGAAAATAGAGTTGGTATAGTGGGTCATTTTCCCCCTTTGCCTCCGGTTCCTATGCTTCCCAGAGTGGGATGAGTGGCTGTAGAGTCACTCAGCTGTGAACAGTGAGCATGAGTCAGGGCAAAGAGGAATGAGCAATAGCGGAGAAATGCAACATTTTGCTGAGTAACATGGAAATGGTTCTGAAATGTATGGATTGAGTTCCTCTGAAACCAACATGATCTTTCAAGGGAAGGAAAGGAAAAGTACTTAGCAGTGGTGTCTGAGGTTTTTTTGAACCCAATCCTTTGGAAAGTGAGCAAACGCACAAATTACTCAGTGCCTGCAATCCAGCTTCGAAACGCGCTAGTCACAAACCACCAGCTTGTTTAAAAACATTTTTTTCCCCACTCAAGTTTGCTCTCTGTGCACTCCTACGGGGGCTGATCTCTACTGTTCGTTCGAGAAAGAACAGCTGTGTCCCGCCACACAGAGAGGGCAGGAACAAGTGTCCCA
Organism: Dicrostonyx torquatus; assembly: GCA_028555095.1. Lineage (NCBI taxonomy): Eukaryota > Metazoa > Chordata > Mammalia > Rodentia > Cricetidae > Dicrostonyx > Dicrostonyx torquatus. The sequence goes on from JAQHUG010000239.1 coordinate 2,546,760, forward strand.
CCAGACAGTGTGACAGGTGTCTTCTGCAGGAGGCAGGCAAAAGGGCAGGGAGATGGCTCACCTGGTAAAACGCTTTCTCTACAAGCATGAGGACCTGAATTTGATCTGAATTATAAACACAGTGGCATGTGTTTCTAATCCCAGCTCTGGGATGGCAGGGACAAGAGGATCTCTAAAGTCCACTGACCGACTGACAGTTGAATCTGTGAGCTCCAGGTTCAGCGAGAGGTGTTTTCTCCAAACAGCTAGCTAGAGAACAATTGAGATATTGACCTCTGGCCTCTACAGGTATGCACATACAAATACGTGCACATACGTAGACACACAAACATTTTTGATAAAGAAGGCAGGCAAGTAATGCCTTGAGCTAAAAACGGAACAGAAGCACCACACAGGTCTACCCTGTGGCCTCAAATCCCATGGGCAGGTATCATGGTCCCTCAGGAACGTGGAGGGAAGAGATGATGTCTAGTTATAACCAAGCAGTGGCCTCTATACCCGTGACAGTTCCATGTGGCTGAGAGAACCAGGGTCTGTGGTCACCTCTGTCGAGACACCAGGGCATGCAGGAACTACTCTGAGCATAGCCCAAGGAAAAGCCTAGGAAGGCGGGAAAGGCCCCAAAGAGGACAGCCATTGATCACCCTTTTTCTCCAGCCTTCTCTAAACTGCCCAGTAGACAGGAGGAACTCCAAGCAACCACAGATGCCTATCCCGGGAGATCCCATGTGCCAGCACGCTGCTTGCCTCTGCCAGGGTTTCTCATATGCCCAGTAGGTTCTTCTGAAGGCTGGATGATTTCTAAGTTCTCTGGAATAAGTAAGACTTGCTTCCGTCATCTTAAATAATGTATATGGTTATGCTGGAAGAGCTGGGACCAGCCCCAGAAATGGCTTTCCAGATCCCCTTTAAATGACTGGAACCACTCATCAGCGATGGGCACATTCTATTGAAATAGTATCATTGAAATAGTATCAGTTTCATTCTTAGGAGAGAGTTTTGTAGGGGGCTCACAAGAACCACACTTGAACTACCTTGCTATCCAAACTCTGCCATGCCAACCTATTAGCCTTATCCCCCCCCCAATCTAGGAACTCCTCCTTCAAAAACACTTTGCATTCAGACTGGGCTATCTTGCATTAATGAAAAGAGATCCAAGGAGAATGTGTTAACATTTTATATCCAGAAAATAAATGAATTTTTTTTCCACTACCGGCTTTATAACAGATGAAAGTCTAAGAGGTTTAAGGCTGATTGACAGGTTTGAAAATAAACAGCCTATTTTTGCAGATAGTTCACAGCTGTATTGCTTCCTCCCATGGTGCACTCAACTGGAGTTTTGTGTCGGAGATCCTTGACCAATAGCAACCCTTATCCTCTGTATTCTTTAGGTTAAAATGTGCAAAAGAACTCTGGTCTTATTCCTTTGGAAACTGATGACAACACATACACACACACACACTGTTAAAAAAAACAGCAAGACATCAAAATATTTGAAAAACGCAGCAAGATAGACTATACTGAAACTTAGGATAACAACATTAATACGACTGTTTGGAGCAAAACAAGAAGAGGCCGGACAAAGGCTTTTCAGCTGTGCGCCTGGGAACCCAGAAGGATCTTTGGAAGCTCTGGTGGGCCTCAGCACAAATACTGCTCCCCTCCTAGCCGAAGAGACTTTTTACAATCTGGTTTGTGAATGGGATTTAGTCAGATTTTAGAGGGATAAATTTTATAGTTAAAGTCCTCTTTAAACCTGTAGTGTAACAGACAAAAGACCCCAAGACCTACCTACCACTGTTGGGCAGGCTTCTTCTCCATGGTGTAGCCCAAGGTCTGGGCACATCAGGGAGCCTGTGTCCCTGAGTCAAAAAACCGGAGAGTTGCAGGAAGGGAGCCATTTAGCACTGTTGGTCTTCTGGATCTTTCTCTGTGGAGAGTGTTTCAGTGCTCCCCTCTCAGAATCCCATTATCGCCTAAGTTAAAAATGTCCATTAACCCTTCCAGACTTCCACAAAGCTTCCTGGCTCCAGCTGTGTCAATGGCTCCTCTGATCCCCCAATTAGTCCTAACCTCCACACTGTGAGTCATCTATCCTGGTCCCCCTCCTGACTTGGAGGTCTGTCCTCCCTCTAGACTGTTAACTCTTAGAGATCTTGGACCCTGTCTTCAAATCTGCCTCCCCAGAAACTAATTCAAGGCCCATCACAGAGATGATCACAGACTTCTCTGCTTTCAGCTTCCAAGTGTGGTGGTGGATGACAGGCGGCAGGAACACACCTGCATCTCCGGCACCGGAAATGCATCTGTCGTGGCCACCCCACCCTTGAGGGAAAGCAGCAAGGATGGGGACTGAGGAAGACAATTGGATTTTAAAACTTCATTTTTTACTTTTTTTTATAACAATGTAATCTTTTAGAGACCAGGAAAGTTATTTAAATGTAAACATGCATTCTCACTGTCTGGGACCAGGGTTAGATGAAATTCCTCAAATGATCTCTTAATGCCACCAAAATTGCATTTGAATGCTCCTGCCAGGCAGAGATAAATTGCCATTTACACAATAATCTTGTGCTTAAAAGTAGCTGGGTCCAGAGAGTTTTGGGGAAATTTATTATGACAGGGAAAAGGGGTTCAAGATATTTAGTCTGCTGATAAGACAGCTTAGGAATGACCATAATTATCTCTGGGAATTTGAAGGGTCTTTATAAGGTCATTAGAAGGTCATGGGCCAGCTTGTCTCCATCTACTTGGACATCAGGAATGGACTTCAACGACACCAAAATGAGTTAGTCTGAGTTACAGAACGTCAAAGGGAATTTCAGAACCAAAAGCACCCCCTCCCCGAGCTTGTTAGAAATGCAGACCTCCCAAGTCCACTCCTCATTTGCCAAGGCAGAGTTGTGCTCTCTCAAGCTCGCTGTAGCTTGTGTTCATGTTTGAGCTCAGGAAGCTCCCCTAATGTAAGAGGGTAAGAAAGCAGAAGGCTGGAAGAGCCAAGGACCCTGCCCAAGATCTGAGAGCCTGTCCAGGCCGGGAGCCGAATGGCAAGCAATCCCCTTCCATCCAGTCTCCAAGGATGCTCCAGTCCCCATCATCTTTCCTGAGAAGTACAACCACATCGAGGGAAGTCTGAGTTCTGCCTTCATGTTCACTATAATATCTTCAGCACCATACCCTACAGCTACAGAGACACGGGCCAAGAGAAGGAAGCACTCAGCTCAAGGCTGGACAGCTTATAGTAGGCCACTGAAGAAGCCTTCAGACTTCTTGTCCCTAGAAACAAGAAAGACAGCGGTCTGCCATCGCATTCTGCATGGCAAAGCCACCAGTCTCTGTCCATGGCTTCCCTGTAATAGAAAATACCTGATAGCTAACTTCCTCAGCAGATGGAGGAAAAATGCACAGCTCTTTCCAAAGCAGTTGTTTCGAGCACTATAAGGTTGGGGGTAATCCTTGTAGTCTCACGGCCCTTGCAGAAGATTCAAAGCAAATGCCTTATGAACGCCTCATGAGTTCCCTAGACAAGGAGCCTAGAGAGAGAGTCTAGGGTGGAGAGAGAGATACTCGCTCAGAGCGGGCGCTTTTGCAGGGAAAGCCTGCCTAGGTTTCCAAGGACCCCTCCCTTGCAGGGCTGGGAAGAAAAGGCCTGGAGCCAAGCAGAACCTAGAGGAGCCAAGCAGAGGCCAGGGACAGGCCCTGGAAAATAACAGGGGCAGGAAGGAGCTCCTCTGGATGGGTAAGTGTGTTTCCTGGCACCAAGGGACCTAAGGAGCAGTGTAATGTATATTTGATGACATTTCTCAGCAAGCAGCCTCCGTGCCAGACACCTAGGCTAGAACAAAGCCTGGCACCAGGGCAGACAGAAGATAAAGGGAAACCCGTGGAACCTGCCAGAAAGGCCAGGCTGGCCCTAAGGGAGTGACTGGACAGCAAGGTGTGGAGACTAATAAAAGTCACCGTGACAGCCACCATCCTATCCGAATCTGCACAGTTCCTATGCATAAGGCTTTGGGGGAGGTGACAATCAGGCGGAGTAACTGACAAGACAACAGAAAGAAACACATGGCCCCGAGAATTTGCCCCGTACCCACGCCCAACTGCTGCCAACTCAACCAGAGTCAAGCGGGCAAGATCCCGTTCAAAGGAAACTGGAGCTGCCTTCATAGTGATGAAAACCAGAAAAGACAGCTGCCACATTTCTCTGATAAGATCAAATATCTGTGTGTTTGCCACCACGTGCAAAGACACATGCCATCCAGACTGTCGCAGTTAGGAAGTCTTGGGGATGAAGCTCACAAGCAGGACTTTGTTCCCTTAGGCCAGCCCACCTCCACACAAACACACGCCTTTGAGCTATAGATAAAATGCAAAGTGCACTTTATCCACATGAGCCAGCTCCACACGGGACTAAAAGGGGTCACTCATGCCGCAGGCTTCAAAGGAGCCAACGAGAGTAACTAGAGTTGCCCTTACTGTCCCACTGGCCTTTCTCACAAAATGTCACCTTTGCCATCTGATCCATCTGTCCCAAGGACTCAGACACAGCAGCCGCAGACAGAATGCTACAGAACCAATGATGAGCTCCTCTCTTCTACCCAGGCCACTTCCTCCCCTCATTGGCCTTGCTTCCCTGGAGTGTCCTATGGTTCAGTCATTTTCTTACCTGGAAGCTACAGGGACACTGGAGACGGGACTCTGTCATGACCAGAAGACAGCCCAAACTTCAGGGTGAGGTGGGGACCCAGACCCTTCTTTTGTAGTCACATCATCAGTGAATGAAAGTCAGAGAGAGACTCCCAGCATCTGTAGGCTGCTCATGAGCTCCATTTTCCTTTCACGTGGAGGAAACAACGAGTCCATCTGATCTACTGAGAGAGGGGACGAAGGAAAATCTGAGCACACTAGAATGGGAAACGGGCAGAAATAGGTACACGTGCGTGCACACCGGGGGTTGGGGAAGAGATCTAAGTAGAATGCTGCGTGTTTGTAGCTCCATTGTCCAAATTTCTGTGGCGTGTTATATGCTAGTGATTTCTACCAGATAGAACCCCAAAAATGAGAAACTTAGGGAGACCTCCAAACCCAGTGAGGACCAAGATACTGTGAGCAAGGTGTCTTGGCCAGGATGTCATGTCCGAGCAAAACTCAAGCATGTAAGAGAGTGTATGGTGGGACCACTCTAGGTCTGATAAGGTCAATACCTTTCCTTTGCAGCCAACCAGAACTTTATCTAGAAACAAGGTCTTGGAGACCTTCTCTACCTGTACCCCAAGGGTGCCAGGCCTCAGCAAAAGACTGAGGCTTTTTAGCAGATCGTGTGAGAAAAAGTGCAGAAAGGGGGCTGGAGAGATGACTCAGAGGTTAAGAGCATTGCCTGCTCTTCCAAAGGTCCTGAGTTCAATTCCCAGCAACCACATGGTGGCTCACAACCATCTGTAGTGAGGTCTGGTGCCCTCTTCTGGCCTGCAGGCATATACACAGACAGAATATTGTATACATAATAAATAAATAAATATTTAAAAAAAAAAAAAGAAAAAGTGCAGAAAGATATGATCGTCTAGGTCAAAGGGCTGGAATGAATGATGGGTTGAAAATTACTTCCTTTGTTTCTTTTTTTTTAAAAAAAAAAACCTATTTCCTCCAAGTGGGGCAGGTGGAGAAACAATAAAAATCCTTCAATATATCTTTCAGTCAGTGAGGAGTCAAATATGACAATAAAATGGCAATGGAGTCACTCCCAACCAGTTGCAGGGCTAAGAAAGAGGCCACTGGGCGGCTAAACAAAGCTCAGAAAAATGCAGAGCACTCTAAAAGGCACCTGTAACCAGGACCACTTTATGGCTGCTCTCTGCTCAGCACAAGACTTAAATGCATTGCTCCATACCAGTAACTTCCCTAGTCACCAACTGATAGATTCGCCTTGCCCTCACTGACACATGAGACAGGTATACGTTTAATTGAATTTCCCCAAGTCACAGACTTCGCTCTCGCTCTCTCTCCTCCTTCCCCTCCCCCTCTTGCTTTTATTATTTATTATATATATGCTTCCATCACAAGCAGAAATGACCTTCTGATTTCTTGTAATTTTTAAAATAAAGGAACACACACACTTCTGTGTTTTGGTATGGGTCAGTGCATCTCATTCCATGGGGGCATCAGAAAAGACAGATATTTAAAATACAATTCATAACAGTAGAAAAATTACGGTTATGAAGTAGCAAAGAAACTAGTTTTATGGGCTGGGGGGGTCACCACAACATGAGGAACTGTATTTAAGGGTCACAGCATTAGGAAGGTGGAGAGCCACTGGTATAGGCGGTCCTGACAAGTAAAGCCCATTCAGAATCATTTCTTACTAGAAGAAGGAAACAAACCCTCACCCAGTTCCCAACTAATCAGTTTGAACCATCATCCCCTGGGCTAAGCAGAGCCCTCAGAAGCTGCCTCCAGAGTCCTTTAGGGGACACTGTTAGGATCAAAAAGAGTAGAGAGCTGGTTTTGCACACCCTCTTAGACACTTCCTTGTAATTTTGTCGTATGTGGTTTCTTCTCCTTTCTGTTATAGACTGTGAAACTAAAGTACTGATGCATTACCATAGTTACTGAATTGTTTAATAAAAAAAATGGCCTTATGCCCTACATTGAAAGCAGTTTAGTTCTAAACCTAATTGCAGGTACCTTCATCTCACCGCCTGGATCATATAACAAAGGCTGCGCACCTGTCACGCCTCTGAGGGATCACCATGGTGCCACATAAAACTAAAGTGACATTAAGAGGTTACACAGAGTCAGAAGCAAGCTGATAGAAAAGCCCAGCCCCCGGCAGGGTAGGCTCCCTCCTGAGTGGTTAGTGCCTCCAAAAAGAACACCTAGGTCCACAGGTCTTTTAGTCCCTTTCTACCTTCCCATTGTCTCAACACCTGAGTAGGTCAAGGAGACGCCTGACTGCTCCAGACTCACCGCCACGGGCCCCGAGTGGCGGAAGTAGCTGGGAGCTGTCCATGGTGGCGCCGCGCCTGGGCACGCAGAGTCGCCTGTTCCCCGCCCGCGGGCGCGCCTGGGGTCCCTCTCCAGAAGGCTGACATGGAGACTCCCTGGCTCACTGTCTCCTGGACGGGGCTTCTGCCAGGCCGTGGCTCTCACATCAAAGCTTGGCTTTAAAAGGGAGTTCTTACCTGTGGGCAGAGTTGGCTGCTCGGAGTAGGACTGAGAACCTCAGACCTGGCGCTGGTGGAATATCCAACTCTTGGGGAACACGGGTTCACCGCCCTTCTCGTCAAGAACACACGCATTCTCCCGGGTCCGTTCCGAAATCTCCCCGAACCTCGTTCCCAGAGCGGCGAACTGGAGAACCGTGCACGACTCAGGCTTGCGACCTGCTGAGACCTTGGTTTTTTTCTGTCAATCTTGCGCGACCCTTCTTGGAGATGACGTCCGTTGCCGGGGGCCAACAAACATTCCTGCAGCGCTGCCAGTCTTAGTGTTTGCTTAAATATCAGCAGGGACCACCGAGGTCGTCTAACATCAGATCATCTCCGCTCGCCCTGTGCCAGCGCATCGCTGGGACGGCAGAAGGAACCCAGGAGACCTTGCCAGAGCGGTAGCGACAAGGTGCAGACTTGTGAGGCTCGCGACCACTAGCCACAGGGTAAGCTCGCTCACTGCACTGGGCTCCTTCCGAGACCTGCTTCGGGACCATCGCTTTTCAGTGAGACAGCTGTTTGTGTGAGCATCTAGTGCCATTCTCAGGAGGACAACCTAAGCAAAGCCTCCCGTCGAATGCGTTCCTGGACGTTGGTGTCCCCAATACCTGCCACTTGTAAAGATCTCAGAGACGTCCACGGAGGACGGTGACGGGGGCGTGTGTCCACCAACATACACATGGACAGACAGACAAGCAGGCAGACAGACAGACACGCGTGCAGGCAGGAAAAACAGACAGGCAGAGGCAGACAGCAGAGAACAGACTGGACAAACAGGCCGACGGAGGGCAACGTTTTCTCTAAACCGAGGGGAAGGCGCGGGAATCCGACTGTCCTCTCTCCTGCAAGGCTGAATCCATGCGCCCTCGCGCCCCAGTCCCGGTCCTCTTACCTCCGCAGTCCTCTTACCTACGGCTGATGACCGAGACAGTGCCACGCCTCGGTGACCTGGAGTGCAGCATCCCGGAGTCTGGTATCTGATCCTACGCGTCGAGCTCCTGAGCGTAAGCAAACGAGCCGAGAGAGCGCGGGAAGTGAGGTGCAGATCCGGGCCTCACTCAGCACAGTGAGCCCCCGGCACGAGACCACTGCCACTCTGCGCAGCGGGCGCTCCTAGCTCGGCTCCGCGCACTCAGTGGCTTACTAGCTAGCTCGGAGCTGCCAGCCCGAGCCGCCGCTTTTTATAGCCGCCTTCCGGGGCTGGCTCCTCCCCACCCCGAGCCCCCGGCGCCCGCACTCATCCCGTCCCCCCCCACTTCCCACCCCCGTCTCGGGGCAGCGGTCCTCCCACTCACCGAGGTGGGCGGCCTGCGGGGCCGGACCCGGGCGGGCTCTGGCGGCCGCTGGAGGAGCCACAGACCCAAAACCGAGAGCCGCCGCCGGGACGTGCCGCGGCCACCAGGTGAGGGCGCTGGAGCCCAGGACTAGCGAGGCCGATCCCGGAGGTCTGTAGTGGTGAAAGCTCGCCTAGCACCCAGTGGCTTCCCCATGGGATTGGCGGGCGAGAGAGAAAAAAGGCCTGTGACTTCCACAGAGTCGCCACCACTTTACATTCCTGCTGTTAGATTCCAAACCCTTCCCCCTTTTTTGTCAGCGGACGTACCAACAGAATCCAGAGTCGCCTGGGTCTAGAGGTCCCTTGGAGGGAAGATGCACCCTCTTGCAGTCAGAGATCTTGCTTGGTTTGAAAGAGGGTCCACTGAGTGCTTACAGGCTTGAAAACTAGAGTTCAATTCCCAGAATCAATGTAAGCCATGGACGATGGTCCTGGTTTGTTAATCCCAGCGCTGCGGAGGTGGAGACAGGGGCTTGCTGGCCAGCCAACCTAGCCTACTTGGCAAGTTCTAGGTGAAAGAGAGAGACACCTTGTCTTAAAAACCAAATAAACGAGGTGGGCAGCTCCTAGGGTGGGGGAGGGTGCGGTGAGGACACACCCCAGGCAGCTTGACTTCTGCCCTGCAACGTGCATACACACATACATCCCAGAAGAAGGGAGGGTAGAGTGACCTCACTCTCATGTGCCAGTTTTCTGCACGTGCTAGTTACTTGACCATGAGCCTGGGGAGAGGATCTCAATGAGACTGAAGAGTGTGGGTGCTAATTCATAGCAAGGGCTTGCCACCCTGCATGTAGGACAGGCCAATGTTCTCACGTGTCAAAACAAGAAGGGACCACCGGTGAGCTATTCTCTGCCACAGGAGTCAGTCCACACAGTGTAAGGCATCTCCTTAACTCAACCCTGGGTGCCCCTGAGCATCGACTACCCACCCACTCCGAGCCTGGCAAGTAGTGGAAGCTGTTGGAAATTTTCTTTCCAATTCATTTTAGATCTAGGATGAGGACTTTGATTGCAGTTCTCCATCCTATGTCCCCTGAGCCCCCCCCCCCCCAGGATTTGTTACTCTGCTCCCTCCTCTGGTTAATGAGGGTCCCCAAATATACATTTCTTTCTTCCTGCCTGCCAGTGACTTGCGAGTGGCACTATGCAGGAGGGGCTTCACTGTAGCCAGTGTTCTCTGGAGTGGGGAATCTAAGTCTGGGTCTTGGGGCCAGTCTGTGGTAGAGACTTGGGAAGTCTTTGTCTAGGTCCTCTGGGCAGAACTTCGGGCACTACTTGGAACCAGGGAAGCATGTCTCCAAACCTTTTCTAGAAAGCTGGAAATAACGATCAAGAACCTCAGTCTGTCCTTGGCATCCAAGCACACCAGATCTAGGTTCTGCGGCAGGTTTCCTTTCTTGGCCTTTCCTTTCTAGCTAGAACCAGCCCCTTGTAAAGTGCCCCTCCAGCTCTGCGTGAGTACTCACTGCCTTTCTTTCTTAGGAACCCATCCCCCAGGCTCACAAACACTGGGGCCTGGGCTGGGTGTCTGAACAATGGGCTTAGTGGAGTTGGCCTCCCTGGAGCCACGTGTCTGACTCCCCCTTTCCAACGGGGGGGGGGAGCGCAACCCTGAGGCTGCAAAACTAGGGAAGAGCTCATTTCCAATGAAGAGTGGCTGGCCCCCTGTTTAAGAGATGGACTCTGGGAAGTGCTGTGTCATGCTTGCTCCAAGATCCAAAGTGCCCAGCTCATTCCTCTGACGTCCAGTTTTCTCTATCATTGACCAATGCCTGGGGTGGGGTGAAATGCTGATGAACTACAGACAGGCTCTGTATGTCTACAACCGGACTATCCAGCCACATCCACTTAGAGCATCTGCTCGGTCCTCTGTGACAGACAGGATATGATGGGTAATTCTTTTGGGGTGAATACTGACAGTGTGAATGATGGATCTCCTAGCCACACCTCTCTAAATCTGCGTGTGAATGCAGAGATGGGGGCTAGCTACAGAATGGACTGTGAGCTTTCTAGTTCTTGCCAGGATCCCCCCCCACCCCCCAGAGGAAGAGCAGTTGTCTTGCCTGGGGGATGGAGTCACGCCCAGCCTCCACACCCTGGGAGGAGTTCCCACCACCTTCCTGAGATATGCAGCTCCTAGACCTCACCCTGTGTGTTGTGACGTGCTGCCTGCCCCATTCCACAAACGGCCTGAATCCAGCAGTTTTTTGTCAGTCAGCCAGCCATATTCCACATCCAGCCCTTAACGCAAAGGTCATCTCACACCACCTATTGACCATTAAAGCATGTCTGTGTGAAAGTTTGAAGGGCCCGTCACACCTGTGGCTCCATTTTCCAAGCCTCTAATCCTGGCTTCCCAGGACTGACTAGCGGCTGGGGAAACAATCAGAAATGAGAAGCATGATGGGGCTAAGTTGCCTGTAGAGCTCAAGAATTCTAGCGGACAAGCAAAAAACAAACAAACAAACAAAAAAACGGAGCACCTCAGATAAATCCCCCAGGGCCTGAAAAAAACGCACGGAGGAGAAAAAGAGCAAATTTAAATCCTACCAACAGGGGTCGCCCTTGAACATAGAGCCTGAAGCTGGCGTCAGAGAAACGAAATTCTGGGGTCTGCATCTTAAAGCCAGGTTTCTAGCCAGGTTGTTAAATTCCTGTTTGTTGGAGACAAATGAGGTCCAGTAAGGAGAGAGGGAAAAAAATCAAATCAAAACAAAACAAGACAAACAAAACGCCAGTGTTTCTGGAGAGCTCATATCTAGCAGGAACTTGAGAAGGGAAGACCTAGGACTCATGTCAACCAATTTGGAAGCATGTAAGTGGAGTTTTGCATTTCTCCTTCAAGGTGGCCATGACCAAAGAGAGGGAAGTAAAATTTAAATACATGTAAGCTTGTGTTTATGTTTTCATAACATTTATTTTTCCTATGTGTTTCCTATTTTCAAAAAAAAGGAAAGAAATTTGAAAAACACACAGGGAAGTATCACCTAGCTTTGAGTTCAATGTGCCAGTGAGTTTACAACGTGGAATGTTTTTGTTGTTTTGTTTTTGTTGGTGGTGCCCCACCCCCACCTCCAAGACAGGGTTTCTCTGTGTAGCCCTGACTGTCCTGGAACTCACTGTAGACCAGCTACAATGTAGAAAGTTTTTAAAAGCCAAGCACAGTAGCTCACGTCTGTAATTCAGATCAGTGGGTGGAGGAAGAGTATCTGGAGTTCAAGGCCATTTGGGGCTACAGGGGTGTGTGTTGGTGGGTTTTAGAGACAAGCTCCATCATCTGCAAAGAGGGAGCCTGAATTGAGAAAATGTCTAACACATTTGGCCTACGGGCAAGTCTGTAGAGCATTTTCTTGATTATTGATTGATGTTGGAGGGCCCAGCCAAGTGTGGGTGGTGCTATCCCTGGGCAAGTGGTCTGGGTGTATAATGGGCAAACTGAACAAGCCAGGGGGAGCAAACCGGTATGCAGTCTTCCTCCATGGATTCTGTTTCAATCCTTGCTTCTGGGTTGCTGCCCTGACTTCTATTTATGATGGACTGTGATCAGGAAGCCAGATAAATAAATAAGCCAAATCTCCTTCCCAAGATGCTTTTGGTCACAGTCTTTATCACAGTAATAGCAACGTGACTAAGACAGGGAGTTTGAGGCCAGCTTGGCTACCTGAGACCTTGTCTCAAACAAGCAAAGAGCATAACAAAAGCTTGCAATAAATTATATTTATTTATCAATAAATAAATAAATTGAAGAACAAAGGAGAAAATGATCTCTTCCAATCAAAGCCATCTCTGTCAGTTTCAGTATATAGCCAAACATTTGCTCTTGTAAGTTCCATAGGACGGTACAGAAATACATACATGTAGACAAGCATTTAACAAATGGGATCCATAGTTCAAAATCCTTCTACACCCCAGCACATGTCCTGGGCTGTATCTCTTGAATGCACACATCTCCCTGCAACTCCCACATCATCCAGCACAGGGTCCCAGCATGACTGGTTATGAATGAATGAGCATATGCAAAAACGTCTCTTAGAAGGACAACGTGAGCTGGGCGGTGGTGGTTCATGCCTTTAGTCACAGCACTCAGGAGGTAGAGGAAGACAGATCTGAGTTCAAGACCAGCCTGGTCTTCAGCATGAGTTCCAGGACAGCCAAGGCTGTTACACAGAGAAACTCTGTCTCAAAAACAAACAAACAAAAACGAAAAAGAAAGACAATGTGACTGCAGCAGAGAGGGGTCAGCGGGTAAAAGTACCATGAGAACATGGGAGGAGAGAATCAACTCCCCCAAGTCATCCCGACTTCCACGTGCATGCTGTAGTGCATTCCTGTGCACACACGCGCGCGCGCGCACACACACACAAATGTTTTTAAAGTATTTTAAAAAAGAGATCTAAACCCTTGAAAAGACGCTCCACTTTTTCTATTAATAAAGAAATACAAATTAATCTGACTAGCAAAAATCTTAAAAATGTGATAGTGCTTTTGCTTGTCCTAGGCAAGCGAGGGTGGGGAGCAGCTCCGCGCATTCCTTGTTGATGTGAGCCTGTGTCCGTGCAATGTGAAGACAGTTTGACAAGGCTTGTGAAGTGTACATCGCATTTCACTTAGTAATTCCATCCTCAGGAACTTTTCCTACAGATACGATGTGGAAATGATCAACACCAGATTTACACTACAGCCTTCTCTCTCTCTCTCTCTCTCTCTCTCTCTCTCTCTCTCTCTGTGTGTGTGTGTGTGTGTGTGTGTGTGTGTGTGTGCATATTGAGTGCATGCATCCACAGTGTGGGGATACAGGTCAGAGGACACCCTTAGACATCAGTCCTGGCCTTCTATTTGTTTCAGCCAGGGTCTTCTCCCTCCTGTGCACACCAGGCTTTCCTGGGCCATGAACGCCTAAGGACTCTGTCTCTCACCGTATGGGGTTATAGACGTGCACACCACTGCAACCAGTTTTAAGTGTCTTTTGAAGATTCCAACCCAAATCTTCATGCTTGCGAGGCACGTAAAGGCTTGACTGAACCACGCCCCCAGCTCCTGCAGCTCTATTTCTATCCATTACAGCAAACAATTTAATGTTTATAACTGAAGTTTAAGGATGCTAATCCACAGGATAGAGCATTGTGTAGCTGTTGTGGGGACACAGAGATGGACGCCTATAGCTCCTGCTACTTGAAGGGAAGAGGATCGCGAGTTCAAAACTAGCCCAGGCTGCAGAGTAAAACTACATCAGAGAAGGAGAGAGAGATAAAAAAAGGGAGGGAGAAGAAGTAATTGTTTTATTGGATTTATTTTTAATTGCGTTGTGTGTCTGTGTGCATATGCACACGAATGCAGGTTACCCCTGCAGTCCAGAAGAGGACGTTAGATTCCCTGGAGCTCAAGTCATAGGGAGTTGTGAGCTGCCTGACATGGGTGTAGGGGCCTGAACTGCAATCCCCTAAAAGAACAGTGTATAGTCTCGCACTGAGCCATCGATGTAACCCCCATAATAATTATGTTAGTAAATGACGTTAGACAAAATGAAAAAGTAAAATGTACAGCAATGACTACTACCAGCTGTGCAGACACAGAGAAGGAAATGTACGTTTGCAAATCCCCATTTATTTCTGGGGATAAATGACCTAAATGGTGCATAAGAAGCTGATAACGCGATTTCCTCTGTGTGTGCTCAGTGCATGTAGTATATTCATAAATGATGCACAACTCTTTTTTCTTTTCCAAATTTTATATATTTAAGTTTTGAGGTATATGTGCTATGCACATATGTAGAGGACATTTTTTTGGAGTCTCTCTTCTAGCACGTGGGTCCTGGGAATTGAACTCAGATCCTCAGGTTTGATGGCAGGCTCCTTCATCTGTTGAGCCTGGCCTGATTTCTCACTTGACGCTATTGATAACTTAGGGAATGGGAAGGTGGGAAACACACACACACACACAACACACACACACACACACACACACACACACACACAAGACTGCTCTTTCGTTTCCCTGCCACCCAGACCTGAACAATCACACAAAATCAATATTAAGTACAACACTGTTTGGGCTATTAGCTCAGGATTCTTATTAACTAACTCTTACATCTTACATTAACCCATTTCTATTAATCTGTGTATCGCCACAAGGCTGTGGTTTACTGGTAAGGTTCTGTCCTGGCGTCTTTCTTCTTTGGCAGCTATGTGGCATCTCTCTGACTCCACCTACTCTCTCTCTCTCTATCTCTTTCAGCCTGGCTATATTCTGCCATGCCATAGGCCAAAGCAGCTTTATTTGTTAACCAGCAAGAGCAACACATATACAGAAGGACATCCCACATCACACACACACCACAATTACACATGATAAATATAATAAAATAGTTCTTTTTCTTTTTTAGTTGTGGCTTCACTATGCAGCCTGGATTGGTCTGGAACTTACAATCCTCCTCCCTTAGCCTCCCAAGTAGCTGGAATTACAGGAATATACCTCTGTGCTTATTCCTTTATTAAATAGCCACACAATGAGAAACCAACAGTTCCTTCACCTTTTCCTCTATTTTTTTTTCCTTTTTGAGCCAGGTGAATCCCTAACCCAGTTAAAATTGTAAATGACTTTTAAGTGCCAAATTTTATATTATAAAATAATACACAATAATTTTCCTCTTAACAATAGCTTAAGTGTTCTCCAATGTCTGAAATGTCTTTCAAAATGATTTGAAGGTGGTATGTCATTTCCCGATAAGGATACGCTTTATATAATCAATATCTTATTGCTGACGTCAGCATTCTAGATTTGGCTCTGAACAGCTTTGCGTGACTCATCCGTTGCTTGGCATTAACTTCGTAGATGCTCTTACCTATGCTCAGCTTTCCTCCTGAAAACTGCCGCCCAGTCTGCTCCAACCGCGACTCCTTTCTCTCCATCTTGACGCTTGCCCAGTTGAGATGCTTTCGTCTGACATGGATCACTCTTCCTTCGCAAACTGCCTGGTCCCCATAGGCCGGTTTAGGACTTGACTGCAACAAAACACAGCCAGGTAGCTGTACACTTTGGGCCCTTTGACAACAGGCGGTCTCTTGGAATGTCAGGAGCCATGGAAGCATAGAAGTACAGCCAGAGCTCATGTTCCAAGGCAGAAGGCAGAGTGTGAACCTCCTGAGATGCAGCAAACTACTTCCCATTCACATACAACTCCAGATTCTGTGTCACTGAGACCCCTTGATTCCCGACATGAGCCACTGTCACCACTGCCTGCTATGCTCATTCAGAATGTATCCTTCACCTAGTTCCTTAGTAGATTCCTTGTCCATGCTGTTCCTTTTGCCTGAAGTGCTCTTTGCTCGTGAACCAGGAGTCTGCTCAAGAATTACTTTCCCAGAAAGGACTTCCTATCCCTCTATAGTAATGTCACTGTCAACTTTCTTGTTCAACCTCTTACCTTGCTTTATTGCCTGTCCTTTCTATACTGTAATAGGAGTGTCAAGGGCTCAAAAATACAGTCTTTTAATCAATGACTGTGTTTTCAGTGCCTAAATCAGTAAAAGTATTTGCTGCCTGATTGAATATCTTTCAATTACTGACTGCTAGAATCAACCAAAGGCCATTTATAGAAAGTAGATACAGTCTAACAGAATGTATCTTGGATAATAAGATATATTAGTTCTTACTAAGTATCAGATAGTTCATTTGCATTTCTGAACCCATGCTGGGGACCCATATCTGGTTGATGACTTTCAGAAACATTTAGATACAGCACAAAAAAATAACCCAGTTCCTAGTCCCATTTTTTTTGTGGGAAGGGGGGGGGCTGACAAGCATGAAGCCAATCTCAACACTTACGCCAAATATCACTGTCATTTAGAGAAATAGTCTGACCTTTCCTGCCCTGAGTTCTCAAGGTGTCAGTGGCCGTGAGGCACAAGATGGGGACACAGTTCCACACTGCTCCTGGTGGAAGCTTGGTATGCTATTTTCAGAGACTTCCACTCAGGGGAAGCTGGGATTCTTGGCTTCAGAGCAGAAGAGAATTTCAAGATGACCCAGTATGAAGCAGGGCTGGAGTTTATTGGGTAGAGATTTTTAACATATATTAGAGAGGGAAATTTTTGAAAGAGAAGCACTCAGAGGAAGACGAGGTAGCACCAAGTGTGGGTGTGGGCTTCTCCGAGGACAGCCGAACTTCGTGAGCTACATACCTCTGATTTTTGTGGTTTCTAAAGTTGCACCTCAAAGCATTGCAAAGGACTTTTAAAGGATATACCATAGGACGCTTCTGGGGCGCACTGGAAAATCACAAAGCCTACCAGTAAGGTAAAGGATGCCATAGGACGCTTCTGGGGCGCACTGGAAGATCACACAGCCTACCAGTAAGGTAAAGGATGCCATAGGATGCTTCTGGGGCGCACTGGAAGATCACACAGCTGGTCGGTAAGGTAAAGGATGCCATAGGACGCTTCTGGGGCGCACTGGAAAATCACCCAGCCTACCGGTAAGGTAAAGGATGCCATAGGATCCTTCTGGGGTGTACTGGATGATCACACAGCTGATAGGGTAAAAATCCTTAGGTCATGTGGGCTACAGAAGAAGTTACAATGTTTTTACTGTAAACAAAAAAATGTATAGCCTTGTTTGTAAAATTCCTGAAAAACTGCTGGTTTAGTGCTAGGAAGAGAGTAAGTCTGTATGTAGGTAGACTTGAAGCATGGTACATAATAATTTTACCATTCCGGTTTGAAAGTATCTCTATTGAAAAGGGATCCTGTCTCCGTGTAGGTGTTCTTTAAAAGAGAACTTATCATTGACTCTCTGTTGGGAAGCAATCTCAGACTCCAGGGTGTGGGACTCCCCTAGCTTTCCCCTGTCTCTCTCTGTGCTGCTTCAGCAGTGTCCCAGGCACAGGTTCTCTATAGAATCCCAGAGGTGTGCTGTGTGTGCATGGGTGCCACATCCATCTCCTGCTCTCCAGCTGCGAGTTTGAAACAGTGGCCCATCTTACGCCATCTCTGGCCACAGGCCAGCACAAGGAGGGCCCAAGTAGATGCTACGTCAATCAGCGCATAGCATAAGTAAACACCATTTCTCCACTAGGATTCATAAATCCTCCCAAAGAGAAAGTCTCCGTGTGGAAAATAACATGTAAACAGACTACAATTAGGTGTAGTCTACCGAAGTGTGCTCTAGAGGGGCTAGAGAGATGGCTAAATAGGTAACGTGTCTGTCAGGCAAGCGTAAGTAACTGAGCTCATATCCACAGCAGCCACATAAAAAGCTGGGCACAGCAGTGCATGCCTGTCACCCCAGTGCAGGTCAGGAGGGAGACAGGAGGAACCCTGGGACTTACTAGCCAGCTCGTCAAGCCAGTCAGTGAGCTTCAGGATCAGTGAAAAAGACCCCATCTCGCTGGGCGGTGGTGGCGCACGCCTTTAATCCCAGCACTCGGGAGGCAGAGGCAGCCGGATCTCTGTGAGTTCGAGACCAGCCTGGTCTACAAGAGCTAGTTCCAGGATTGGCTCCAAAGCTGCAGAGAAACCCTGTCTCGAAAACAAACAAACAAACAAACAAAAAAGACCCTGTCTCAAACGAAAAAGAGAAAGAAGCAACTGAGAAAGAAAGTTGACGTCAGCTTCTGGTCTCCATACACAAGTGCATTTGCATGTACACAGGCAGACACACTAACACACACACCACCACCACCACCACCACATGAAAGAGTGCACTCCCAAGAGAACAGCTTTTGCATAAACTGTCTACAGATCAACCTCAGATCTTGGGAAATGTCCATCCCCTGACTGGCCTAAAATGAATAGGTTATATGTAAACACTGGAGTTAGACTTCAGGCCTCAGGGCCACTGACAGGCCTAGGCACGGTGTGTTGGTGTATGAGAATATCTGCTCGGCCCACTTAGTGTATTTATGACACTTGTCAATCCCTGGGAACCTCAAACTGTCCCCATGGACTGAACCCAACTGTTTAACGGGAGAGGCCACTTCTGTACATCTAGAACAAAGCAAGGGAAGAGTTAAACACGGCAGCCAATTGCAGACTTGGGGAAGTCCGTGCTCAACCTCTCAGCAGAGAGGCAGCTCAGGAATGACAGACCTGTAGAACACATGGAGGGCGTCCTGCTGCTCATGGATGGCTTCTGGGAACTGTCACTGAGACGCTGGACCTCGAGTTACAGGTGTCCGTGAGCCACCATGTTGGTGCCGAAAAACCAAACCTGAGTTCTCTGCAAGAGCAGTAAGTGCTTTTAACCTCTCTAGCCTGTGTTTTTGGAGAAACTTCCAGACTTAACTTCATAGTGCCTGCACCAATTTACACGTCCTCAAACAGTATAAGGGACCCCCTCTCCAGTATTTGTCATCATTTGAATTCTTGATAACGGTGCTTAATGCAAAGACTCAGGACTCAGTCCTCAATGGAACATTCCTGACACCCCTGCTGAGACTCAGGGAATACCACTCAAGAGGGGGATAAAAACTGTAAAAGCCAGATCACGGGGAAGCTGGCCCGGAACCCTATTTTCTGAGCATGATGTGGCCACTGTGCTCATGGACTCACAGCAGTTGTGGCTACCTGCCCAGGGCCTGCACACAACTGAGTCTGTCAATATTCAGTCGTGGATGGGACAGGGGCTCCTGGAAAGAGGTTCCCAGAAGCCAGCCCTTGAGCAGCGGCACCCCTCTCTAGAGAGCCACTGGCAGTTGGTGGCTTCTGGG
The DNA here is from genome assembly GCA_028555095.1 of Dicrostonyx torquatus. Taxonomy (NCBI): domain Eukaryota; kingdom Metazoa; phylum Chordata; class Mammalia; order Rodentia; family Cricetidae; genus Dicrostonyx; species Dicrostonyx torquatus. The sequence goes on from JAQHUG010000239.1 coordinate 2,566,009, forward strand.
ACAGGAGTCAGTCACTGTCTTCAGAGGTGTTACCACCGGTGACTTACTGACTTATGTGTACCCTCACTGGATAGCTCCACACCCCTGCCAGTGACGGGGTGCTGGTTAAACCCAGATGTCACACAACCTAAATAAAACAAAAAGACACATTTTTGTTTTATTTTATTTTATTTATTTAATTTATTTATTTATTGCTCAGGGAGGGCAATAAAGTGACAAGTGTCACCAGAATGTGTATTTATACATACAAAATTGTCAGAGTAAATAATTCAAATCAATAAATGAAACCAGTTCTTCTGGTTCCTTTTTTCTATGGCCAGAGAACAGTGTATCTTTCTCTCTAAGAACAATCGCCAGAGACTTTCAAGAACCAAGCGCTCAGGAGAGCCCCTTTTGTTTTTTTTTTGTTTTTTTTTTTTTTTTTAGGAGAGCCCCTTTTGTAATTCAATAGAAAATAATCTGGTTTCGTGGTTCTCAGATTTACTGTGGATGAAATGAGATCACGGGGCTGGCTGCTGAAACAGATACGCTCCACCCCTGAGCCACACACCCCGCCCAGCCCAGACTCAGGTCAATAGGCCTGGAGCCGGTCCAAGAATCTGTCTTCTGAATTCTCAAGTTCCCTTGAAGCCGTGGCTGCTGCTGGCTAGGAATTCCCGCTAAGTGCCTCAACTCCTGGGTAGTGTCAGCGTTGGCATGGACGATAAGATGCTAGTAGGTTAGGAACGCCTTGCAGTAAGAGTACAGCAGGATTTGGGAAGGCCTATTGTGCGTTTCAGACCCATGGGCTTGAGGGACACAGGAAGTGGGAGGGGACAGGGGAAGGGACTTGAGAAAGTGAGAGGGTCCCTTGCCCATCTGTGTAGATCTGGTTTTATGCAGCTGGCTGGCAAGAGCAATTTTAGGGAGCAGGCATGGCTCCCTAAAATCTCATAAACAGGCCTGTTAACACAAGTACTGAACCATGTTCTTACCTCTTTGTATAACCTACGTGCAGCCAAAATCTTCAGTATCTAAAGGTTCATACATGTTCTTAGGCTTGCTACATTCTTCCTCGTATGTCGGTCAGCCCAGGACACTCAAAAATCACCCTACAATTTTATTTATATAAAAGAAAATAAAACTTATGATAGGCTGGCAAGGTGGTTCAGTGGGTAAGGGTCCCTGCTGCCATGCCTGGAGAGCTGAGCTCAAGCCCTGAGACCAACAGGGTGGAAGGAGAGGACCAGCTCCTGTAAGTTGTCCTCTGACCTCCATACCCAACCCTCACACGATAAGTAAATAAAACTGTTATGTGATGTTTTACTTAATCACACCCCAAATAAATCACACACACAGAGGCTTACTCTTAGTTATGAATGCCTGGTGTTGGCTTGGTTGATTTCCGGCCGGCTTTTCTTATCTGCCTATCTTTTGCGGCTGGGCTATTATCTTTCTCTATTTCTGTATATCTTTCTTTACTTCTCCGTGGTGTGCTGTGAAGTGGGTGGCTGTCCCCTGATGTCCTCTTCACCTTGTTCTCTTGCTCCTCCTCATCCTTGTTTCTCTGTCCGCCAGCCCCGCCCATCCTTGCTCCTGCCTCGCTATTGGCCGTTCATCTCTTTATTAGGACCATCAAGTGTTTTAGGCAGGCAAAGAATCACAGCTTCACAGAGTTAAACAAATGCAGCACAAACAAAAGTCACACACCTGAAGATAATATTCCCCAACATAATTTTTTTTAAAAACTTCTTGTGATAGAATAAACAAATCAACATATTCTTTTTCTCCCTCACCCTTCGTTACATATTACCTATCCTTTGAGCAATGAACCTGCGAAAGCCCCAGGTCACGGACAGGGTGGTTTCTGAAGCACTTACGTGGCTTCCTCTCAACACCAGCACCGGACTCTTTTAAAGGGGGCTGTCCTTTCTTCTAATTGATAAAAATCACTGGCTTCATTTCACTCTGTCTCCGCCTACAGTTCTTTCCTGGAGGCTGTCAAGGACCCAATTGTACCTGAGTATTCGAGGTGAGGCACGCAGGGCTTCTGGGCCTCCACGGTGGCAAGGCTGAGCTCTCTGCCCACGGTGACAGACACAGGTGAAGTGTGACAGCTCCTCCACCTACAGACTGTGGTCGGAAAAATGGGCTCTAGGATGCCGCAGTAACTCCGCCCCTCCCTCCACTTTCCCCTGTGGAACTGCGGTCCATCTCAAGCTAGGGAATCCGCAGACCAGGCACTTCCAAGGACTCACCTAGGTGGGTGACTCTGCTTGAGGAGGTCTATGTGATGCAGATGCAACACTTGCATCAAAGGGGATAGGAAGCAGTCACAAGGGACCGTGGCCCAGGAATATGGAATGGGGTTGCCTTCCATGTCATGTTCCAATGCGCAAACAGTATGATGAAGTTCTATAGTTAGAGATAATAACCGTGATCGAGATACTCTTCAAATGCCATGGCAGGACCATCCAAGAGGTTGGTTATAGCCAAGCGGGCAAATCTCCACCACAGGTACCAGATGCTGTCGGATGACTTCCTTAGCCTTTAGATTGATGTGATGCAGTGGTCTCCTACGTTAATACAGCCCCCCCCAAGATTTCACCTGATTATTATAAGGATGTTTGGTCAGAAACTGTGATGGGCAATGGATGGCTATTATGGGAGCTAAAAATAGTCCAAAATAATTTTGTCTCTGGATCTGCAACATCCCAACTCTTCACGATTACAGGGTTCTCAGCATTTAGCCTTGAAGATATTTAACATGGACATCGTTTTTCTCCTGGGAACTCCAGCTCAATCTGAGATCTGGCTCTTCAGGGTGAGTTGGAAGGCAAAGTAATAGCTGATGTCATGTGAGCATGAAGGAAACAAGTTTACAGAATAAGCAGTAAATGGTATGTGTGTGTGCACATGCACGTGAGTGTAAATGTGTGTGCGTGCATATATGTGCATGTGTGAACACGTGTGCATGCATGTGTATGTGTGCGTGTGTGAGCACGTGTGTGTAAGAGGTGGGGTAGAGACTCGAGCTCCCTTTTAAACAGTAAAGGCTGGGCAGCCCTCATTCCCAGGAGCATCCTGGCTGACTCCAGGACCTTGGATTTTGCTGTGAGAACACTCAGTCTTTAAAAGGGAACCTGGCCCAGCCATTAGCCTGTGGGACCAACGCTTATAAGAGAAGTAAAACCACTCCCTGTGGTTTTAAAGGTGAAACACTTTTGAAAAAAAAAAAAAAAATTCTCATTAAAGAAACAAAAATTTAAAAACAACAAAAAACAGGCAGCCCTACTAAGCGTAGAAGCCACCACTGTGTGTGAGTAAAGGTTCCAAACCTGTGGGACAGGTGAAGCCGTTTTTCCACACAATGCTAACATCTTCCTCTCTGGGTTTGTGAGGAAACCCAGAGAGTAGATCCAGGCTCCTCAACCCCTCCATGACCTTTATACAATCCTCAAAATCTGCAGATATTAGTGGGTTTTTTGTTTTGTTTTGTTTGTTTTGTGTGTGTGGTGTGACTTGGTTTCTTAAAACAAAATCTCAGGTATATTTTCTCACTATACTGATAAATTTGGTGGCAACTGATTTTTTTTTTTTGTCCGTTTTTATTTGTCTCCTATGCTGGTTGTTTTTTGTCAGCTTGACACAAATCCAGACAGGAAAGGGAAGGGTTCATAAGACTGGTCTGCAGACAAGCTAAGCTGTGGGCATAAGTGGATGATGCCAGAGAGCCCAGCCCACTGTGGGTGGGGCCATCCCTGGTGATCCTGGGCTCTGTAAGAAAGCAGGCTGTGCAAGCTATGGAGAGCAAGCCAGTAAGGAGCACTCCTGGGTTCCCGACTTGGTTCTCCTCACCCAAGATTAATAAACCCCTTCCACCCCGAGTCACTTTTGTCCGAGGAGTTTCACCACAGTAACAGAAACCCTAACTCAGTCTCGGAGTCTTACATCTTTGTGCAACTGCCTCTTGAGTTTGTGGCAATCTCTCTCCCTTCCCGGCTTATCACATGGTTAGGATTCTTGGCATCATACAATAGTGTGGATAGCAACACTAATCCTTGACTACAAAGAACCTGAATATAATCAATATGTTAAATGTTTTTAATGAACTAAAAAGCCAGCTTAGCAGGCATGATGACACATCTGTAATCCCAGCTGAGATCCAGAGGGTGGAGGGAGGAGAAACTGATTAAAGACTAGCTTGGGTTGCAGAGTGAGACCCTATTTAAAAAAAAAAAAAAAGGAATTATCCTTCTGTAACGATTTTACTAGACTTTCAAGTCAGAAGTGAACGTCAAGTCGTTATTGCTGGCCTAGTGGTACAGCACTTGCCTAGAACGCACAAGGCCCTGTGCTGGATCCCCAGCACTGAAACAAAACAGAACTATTACTCTATTACTGTGGGGTTTGGATTTTATTTACTGAGATTATGCCTTACCTATTAACATGCTTGTGCATTTTGTTTGTGTAATCAGAATAAGCCCAGCTTGATCATTCGTGCGGTGTTACCGTGATAGAACATCTAATATTCACTCCACATAACTGCATCTGCATGGGAGTGCTACTCTGGTCTATGTAAGTGTGTGTCAGTGCGTACCTTAATAGTCTACAGATGATGGCATTCACTGCTTTCTCTGTTCTCTTAACAGTATGAAAGACTTTATCGGTATAATTGCCTGAGCCTTGCATGTTTTTGGAGATAGTTTTACACTTTTACCTGTTCTTCCAATGTTTTCAGCCCATTTTCGTCAGGAAGCTGTGTCTCGACTGAGTATTATCTCTGCTGTGAGGCTTTGCATCCTGTTACGGACTAGAAAAGCTGTTCCAGCGTCCGTCTCTGAGACTTGGTCCTCAGAAACAGATTCTCCAGTAGCCTAGACCAAGGGGGACACTAGAGGGAAGGCATGTACGGCTTCCAACCTGAACCTGATGGCTTCGTTTTCAGACTCAGTACACATCTGTGGTTCCTTTCCTGATGGCTCTAAAGTCTGTGGACCTGGCATTCCCCACTGAACTCCCAAGAGTCAGGGAGGAGTTACCGTGATGATTCATTTACCTTTCCAAGCTTCAAGCGGTTCTCACCATCTGAACTGTTGTAAGCATGGTTTTCGAGAGGATACTTTAATAACCACCCGATTCTCCACGTTTACAGAGAACGTGACAAAAACCCCATCCATCCAAATCTTTTCCACCGGCTGGTGATCTGGATGGTGACGGTGCCCACAGGCTCAGCTCTCTGAGTGTTTGGATACTTGGACCCCAGTTGGTAGAGCTGTTTGGGAAGGATTAGGAGAGAGCTTTGGAGGATGTGGCACTGGATTTGAGGTTTGAGAGGCCCACAGCAGGCTCAAACCCCTCTCTTGGCTTCCTGGTTGCTGACCAGATGTGAGCTCTCAGCCACAGCTGCAGTACCATGCCTGCCTGCTGCCCTGCTCCCCATTAGGATGGCCATGGACTCACCCTCCCAAACTGTAAGCTCCCAATGAATGCTTTTCTAAGTTTCCCCTGTTCATTCTGTGTCTTCACAGCAATAGAAAAGTGACTTCTTGATTTCAGGGATAACAACCATCAGAATGAAAGTGAAGAATGTGGTCACAGTACCTTACCCTGAGTGTGATTTCTGTCTCTTAATATTTGAGATTTCCTAAGTGGAAAGCACCAATTCATATATTAGAAATAACCCACTCAATCTCCAGTCTAGGAAGGGCTTTTTCATACACCCTTGATTTCTTTCGTTACCTAGAGAGGAAGGCAATTTAAGTCTCCCAGAGAGAAGCTTCTGTATCCAGAGCAACCTGGTAGGCATCCATCAGATGAGAGGTGAGCACAGCTCAGGCAGGAACCTGCCTGCAGTCAGGATTCAAGACCCCGTGGGATTCCATTACTTCCCGACCCATGCTACTTCTACATCATGACCCTTGGCTCTGGGAAAGCACGAGCTGCTCTGAATGAATATGAAGCAGCAATGAAGGAACGGGCCTCTCAGTTTCTATCTGCTCACTGGGTAGTTTCCTACTGTTAATAACAACTGTTGGAAGTAATTTCACTCAACTGTTTAAGGAGGTAAAAAACGAGGAAGTAAAAGTAACAAAGATGCAAGCACTCCCAACAAACAGGATGAGAAGTCAGGTGTTTAGAACTCTCGGTTAACTTCCCCTCAACAGTTTCTCCCCATCTGGTGCTCTGGACATCTGGGCATACCCTGGAAGCCTTGTTAATGCACTCTCAGGGGAACAGCCCTTCCCAAGGCTCCCGCATTAACTGGCAGTAACTGAAGATCAGAACACACCCATATCCTTCACCTTCCCCAAGAGCTGGAACTAGAGCCATGTGCTGTGCCAGGGAACCACATCCTCTTAAACATGGCCGGGGAGGGCTGCTCTAAGAGCTGAAAGCTGGCATCCTTCCTCTGGTGCTCACAAGGCTGAAGAGACCCCATGGCATCCCCACAACTCACTCTTTCCAGAGAAACAGGCATTTTGTCTCTGCCAGCTGTATGGTGAGACTTCTCTCAGTTCTGTGCATTTATGGGAAGTGCCCACTGCATGTCCCACTTAGGGGCCGTCTGTTTACTGCTGCTTTGTGTTCCGGCTTCTTACGGAAGCATCTCAGGCATCTGACCTACAGAGATGCCCAAGGAGCCCCTCTTGAGATGAACAATGCAATCTTCTATTTCCTTTGATGTGAGATGAAGAAAGAAGCACATGAGCCCACGTGTTCTGATCCATGCGTCCTTTATTCCATTACCAACCACCGTGCCACATTCAGGCAACAGCACACAAACTGGCAACCAACGCGATCCAGTTGTACAACGATCTGAGGCTTACAGTACATTTAAGGCTTTTAAATTTGAAAAAAAAGAAAAGAACTAAAGCAAGACCAAACAACCCCAAACCCAGTTCCCCAACCAATACAAGTAGTGTAGCAATTTTAAGCATCTCATTTCTGATGTTCACCTGGCACGACTCCAGTGTCAAAACCCAAGTAACTCCTAAACTAAGAAATCAGCTTAGGGAAATTTTAATTACCTAAATTCTTCAAAGCAGAAACTTGAAATTTTTGTCTTGGAAATGTTATAAAAATCTTAATAGCAAAACATAGGAATAAAAACATATTAACAAAATGTATTCAATCATTTACAATACAAACAAGGAATCTGCAGTCTGTTGTAGCCTGACTAAAGGAAACTACCCATTAGGAATCTGTGCACAATGTCATTGCAAATATGTACAGGACTTTAAAAAAGCCGACAAGGACTTTACAGAAGGAGAGTCGGCCAGGCTTTATTAGACCAACCAGACAGTCAAAATATTAAAACTCTTGGCTAGTAATAAATTTACACTTAAAAAACCCCAGTTTCCTGTTGTTTAAGAATATTCCAGTTGTATTTATATGGTTATAGCTGATGAAGCTGTCCGCAATAGTTCCAGTAAATGACTCTTCAATTCATGAGTATGGGAAGGGCTGGCGTGTTAACACAGCTAATGGAGGAGGTCTCAACAGGTTTCCAGTTACACTACCATAGGTTCACATATGGGTCTCACCCACGGCACCAGAGCGGAGAGTGCTGCAGTCAAACACGGGCACCTGGGTGAGAGGGTGATCCTGCACCGGTTGGGGAATCAGAGGTGACAGCGAGGGTGACAGACTTGGTCACACTTTAGTCTACGATTCTGGGAAACAGTCCCCACAGTCAGCTCTTGTTCCCACTCCTGCAAGGTCATGCAGCTGAGACTTCAGCTGCTCAGGCTAATGGAAGATGGAGATTAGGTACAAAAGACAGATTTTGTTAGCTCTTTAAGGAGAACACCCCAAGGGCGGGGCCCTTCTCTGTGGTTATTGGGCATCACTGTTATATCCAGTCAAAGTGTGTGCAAAAAGGGATCCTCGCTTCACAGTAATGAGGTAAGGTCGGCCGTCATCTTCAGGAGTTGGGAAGCTCGTGAGATATGAACTGTTTTAGCCGTTCTAGGTACTGTGCATAGAGCTCTATGTCATTGTGCCCAGCCCCCTCAACCCACAAGGGCTCCACAGCACGAGGACAGCGCTCATACATCGCCAAGCCATGGGAGAAATCGATGACCTCATCCTCAGTACCATGTATAACCAATACAGGAGAGGTGACTTTAGATATCTTGTCAATGCTGCAAGACAGAAGTGGGAGGGGAGACAAGGACCCTTTAGTCATGTTCACAGAAGTGCTGCCCTGATGAGAGGGTCAGCGTCACAGCTGGACAGTACACAGCCTGGTCATGCCCTCAGAACTAAGTGTAGAGCCCTGGCACAGGTGATGAACTCACAGCAACACACTATAAATTTCCCTTTTCTTTTCCCACTGCTATATAGTAACATTTTTTCCTTAACATTTTTTAATTTGGAATCATTGAGGATTTATAGCAAAGGAAGATATTACAGTTTCCCATAATTTGTAACTCATTTTCTATTGGGCTAACAGCAGCCATTACCATGTAGTATTTGTCAAAATCAAAAATTAACCTTGGTACATATACATTTGCTAACATCTCCCACCTTTATTTGGATTAGTTTTTCCACAAAAGTCACTTTCCTATTCCAACATCCTGTCAAGAATACTATACTACATTTACTACTTTTTAAAAAAATAGTTTTATCAAACATCAGACTAGTACCTAATTTTTCTTTAGATATTCATGTTTCGAGAAGACTTTAAAATGTAAATAGGCCAGCACTTGCTATGTCTGAATGAACATCTATCTCTGCGAAGTGGGACTGGACGCCCTCCATTCTCAGAACTCTTCTTGAAGAAACGAGTCCAGGATCTGGGCCGGGCAGTGGTGGTGTAACACCTTTAATCCCAGCACTCAGGAGGCAGGCAGAGCTGTGAGCTCAGGACAGAGTTACACAGTGAGACCCTGTCTTGAACAAACAAGGAAGCAATTCTGGGCTGGAGAGATGGGTCAGTGGTTTAAGAGCACTGTTGCTCTTGCGGTGGGTCCAGGTTCAACTTCCAGAATCTGCACAGCGGCTCACACCCACCCATAACTACAATTCCAGGGATCTGATGCCCTCGTCTGGCTTCTTCGGGTACCTGGCACACATGTGGTACACATACATGAAGGCAAATTACTCATACGTATAATCTAAAAAAAAAAAATGTTTTTGAAGAAGCCCCATTTCATAAAAACAGGACTAACTTTTTGATAAAAACCAGCACCACTTTGCTCAAAAACTTAACATGGTGTTTAGATTTTACTTCAACTGCCTTCTGTTAATAAAAACCAAATCCACTCTTACAGGATGATTTCTCAAGGATCTGAAAAATCATCCCAGGGAGGAGCTGAAAGGACCAACAGCATCTGTCTGGCTGGGTGCCTGGGTGACTGCTCTGGCGGGGGATGGCCTATTAAGCCATGAATAAGCATATCTTTCCATCTGTCCTTCGGCCCAAGACCTGCTTACTGCTGACTCCTTTCTGCAGCTGATCCTGGTCAGGCTTGTAAAAAGACACAAATGGGTCTATCTGTGGGAGTCTCACTGATAACGTAACAGCTACCATTCATCACAGCTGAACACTCTGTACAGCCCGTCATTTAATCCTTAGGAAACAGGACCCATGAGGAATTGCCTTCTGTTGATCAGGGAGGGAACTGAAGCTAAGAGAGATTATACAGTAACAGGCACCAGGCCAAGGAGATAATACAGAGGGTTTCCATCAGTTATACATTCCAAAGGTCTACAAGTGACTGTCACAGTCTTTATGAACAACCCATGAAGCTGCCAACTGCTTGAAGGCACCACAGAAAGACAGAAACACCCCCAGCAGCTATGGGGTCTGCAAAGACCAGAGCCCCTGTGGCCATGTGCAGCTCTACAGAGCAAGAATCTTACCTGAAACCTACTCCTTCCCTGGACTAAATCTGAAAGTCCTTTCCTTTATAAGCTTTCAATTATACTCAATTAAAAAAGCTATTTACTCATCAGTTACGGCAGGTCTAAGACGATGTCATGCTGCCGTCTATCCCCATAAATCTGACTGCAGAGGGCATCTGGCGTTGAAAGGCACTGTCTGACTCTACATGCCCTGGTGGAGAATAACCAACACTAAAGTATAAACAGGAATCGTTCTCTCTTTTTGACACTGGAAAGGGCTGTGAAAGTGTCTTCCCTTTCAGAAAGAAAACATTCTGCCATTTGGTAGCAAAGGATACTATATTTAAAGAAAAAACAAATGTTTGCCAAATCCAGTTAATGATGAAAGCCAGTGCAGCCCATTAATGGCTGGAATATATTCCATCAATAATTTAGGGCGTTGAGTAGAAGCAGGGGCCTCTTTGTCTCTAACCTTACGAAACCAGTGATGTCACTGCTCTTGGCCTGATCTGTAAAGAATACAGTAACTGGATCAACTTCTTAAAGCTGCTGGGAAAGCCGACTGGGGGACAACCACAATGCCTGGTGGATGAAGCAAATAGAGTTTGTTGCTGGTTTGTTATTAATTAATAACGTAATTAGTTACAATGGAATTAGTTTCAATTGCTGCATTTTAAGGTATAGGCTAATCTCATCATTTTGTTGCCAGGGTAACTCCTGGAATTATTTTCCACAAACATGCAAAATATCCGTCTTTAAACAAACTGCCTCTCATTACCAATTCCGCACAAATAAGGCCACATTTGCGAGGCACATCAACCCTACTTAGCATTCGCAGCCACGCCACCAGAACTGCACAGTGTCCCATTCCCAGGAAGCAGGGTTTCAGTGCGCCTAGTAAAGCTGCACAGAGCTGAGGGGCAGCCAAGGAGCTAACAGAGATTTCTTCCTGTGAAATGAGACAGTGGAACACAACCTTACGCAACCTAATGCTGTGTTTTCTTCTCCAGCAAGAATAGAACGCTGACAATTAATAGGTCAACCAAAGTCTTGAGACCAAGCATTACTCCTGCTGATGCTTTTCCTGGAAAGGGTAATACAAGCTGGCGAGCTTCTGCAACGGACTGTGGGGAAAAAAGCTAGGGGGGAAATACTCTAAAAATATACCTCACATTATCACTTAATAACACAAAGAGCCAAGAAGGAACCTGCAATGAAAGCACTTTGCTCACAGCTTGTATTTACAGAGGTTCTCCTGGCCTCAGCTGGCCAGGATGAGTCTCATGCCTCTCCCTGGCAGGGCCTGTCTGCAGGGCCAGGCTGCAAGTGTAAGATCAGGACAAGGAGGTGGTTTTTCTCCATCATCCCAGGAACACCTTTCTATTCTTCTCACAGACTACCTGAGCATGTACCTTTCCCCTCATCTGCATCCTCTGACTAAAAAAAAGAGAAATTTCATACATGTGCCTCTTTTTTATTTCAGGAGCTAGAGCAGGGCTAACTGCTAATTTATACCTCTTGTGTGTAGCTCTTCAGTAATTGAGCAATACAGGCCTGTTTGAACAAATCACACTGAACTGGAAGTTCCTTCAGGACATGCTGTATGTTACAGCTTAATCAAGTAGTCCTGGTCCAGCACTCTCAAGGTCCTTATCCATCATCTAGAGACTGAAGTCTCAGTACACTACGTTTGCCTCATCCCTGGTGGTGCCGGGCGAGTCTGACATGGGGGATGCTCAATCAATATTAGAAAGTGAGCAGATGTGGACTCTGAGCACTGGCTGACTTCTCACTCACCCAGCTGTGAGCTTACCTGGGAAAAGCATCAAAACAGTATGTTTTTCTGGTATCCGGAAAAGCAACACGCAGACCGGACATCAGCGGGGAGTGGAGGATGACAGCTGCACACTCATATCGTGAGGCCAGGTCCACGGTGGGGACAGTCCCAATGCTCTGCCCATAGAGGATAATGTTCTCGGGACTCACGCCATATCTGTGGAAAGCAGAGGTTACAAACCATCAGATAATGGGTGGGGGACAGGGATGATAATAACATTGTAAGCCCACAAAAACTCCCCCATACATTAACTTAAAACCGTTATCTAATGTCTACATTTTAGCTTAAAATGAACGTGAATTTTATAAAAACAAACAACAGAGGCCTATTTCAGGACTAAATGACTAAGAATCTGTCTTCTACATTTGTAAAAACAGCAAACGTGACTTCGCTCCTGGCTGAGCATCTAAACAAATGCACTGTGAGCTTCAGGTAAGGCTGTACTCAGTCTGGACACGTCCTAGTCTTCCTGTTTAAGGTTTTCTGTGATAATCATGCTTCTGAAATAAAAATAAAAACAAGGTCTGGCAAAATAATATGAAGAACTCTTCCAGTAAAGATTTGAAGGTATGACAGACACTGGAACTTACCACAGAACAGTTCACTAAGAGAGAATTAATTTGAAATAAAGAGATGGACGATGAGAGACAGAGATGGTTCAGTGGGTAAAAACACTTGTGGCCAAAGCTGAGGACTTGAGGTCTTATCCCTAGGACCCACATAATGGAAGGAGGGAAACTATTCCTACACTGCCCCCTGACTCACATATGTGCAACATGGTACATGTACACACACACACACACACACACACACACACACACACACACAGCTATCAAAGAGCATATATACTAAGAGCACCTAGAAAGGACAAAAAGACAGACAAATGGGTAGGGGGAGGGGTGGGGCAGAGGAAGCATGGACAGCTAGTCCAAACAGAACACGGTACTTAGTTTTGTTATCACATGACGAGACACATTAAAGCAGTGAGTAGCTATTTTATATCCAGGAGACTGGGGAAAAAGAGAGAGAGAGAGCTTCAAGGTAGAATGTGCTGTTTAATCCTGTTTAATCCTCCCCGTCATCTTGGCTGCATCTGGAGTCCCCTAGGAAGCTCCAGCCGTCTTTGCACGTACAAGTGTAAGTTCTCCAGAGGTTCTCGCTGAAGAAGGTGCCAGCCCATGGGTCGGGTCTCGGAGGAACACGATTGGAGGGGAAAGGGAACAAAGTACTAGCCATCTCTCTCTGCTCCTTGCTGACCACAGATCCAGTGTGACCAGGCATCTCATGTTCTCGCTGTCCCGCCTTTAGCTCTCCTGTACTCACACTGAAAGTCATTAAAAACCCCATCCTTCCTCAAGCTGCTTTTGTTCCTTTTGTCACAGGGAGGAGAAAATACAGATGACAAGACTGAACCACAGAATGCGCTACCTTACTGAAGGAGTATAAATTGCTACAAAAACCTCTGAAAACAATCCGGAACTCTGTTTTTTGTTTTTTTGAGACAGGGTTTTTCTGTGGCTTTGGAGCCTGCACTGGAACTAGCTCTTGTAGACCAGGCTGGTCTCGAACTCACAAAGATCCGCCTGCCTCTGCCTCCCGAGTGCCAGGATTAAAGGCGTGCGCCACCACCGCCGGCCAATCCGGAACTCTGACACTAGCTGTAACACTAACGGTACCATGTGCAAAATGTGTGAAGTCACCAAAAGGAAAAGCTACACTTACTGTTCACTTGATGCAATACTGAAAAACAGGGATTTCGATTCCTACACAAGAGGACAGTGGTGATAATGGGATAGGGAAGGGCTTCATCCGGGAAGGCTGTGTCACTTGCAAAGCATGCAATGATCTGTGAGTGGCAATGATCTGTGTCCTGTGACAGTGTGCTTCTGTTGGTTACTAGGCTGGGCATCTGCCAGCTGATGATCCTCTGAAATCCGCTGCAAGAACCTCAGGTCAGTTTCCCGAGGTATTCTGGAGATCGTACTGGCACTGCCTCTACATCCTTCCCCACGGAACTTAGATTGCACTTCTAATGTGCCCTATTCTGTGAATCATCCCATGATTATGGGAAGCAGGTGTCCTGGTTTCTGGATCCCTGTCTCACTGACTCATGTTAATGACATATACCCTGATAGCCTGCCAGTACTCAACCTCTGCTCAGGGCGGAACTTGGGTATCACCTGATCTGACAAATGCCCACGTCAGACCTGCCCTGCTCTGAGACCTCCTCCTTTCAGTTCTATCTACATAAACCACCACCATGCTGCCTACACCCTGACCCTTGCCCTCTGCCCAGGGCAGAATTTGGGTATTAGCTAACCTGACAGATACCCATGTCAGACCTGGCCTTCTCTCAGACCTGCCTTGCTCCCAGTTCTACTCCACGAACCTCCACGATCCTCCCAATTCCTCGTCTCTCACTCTCACCACATAAAGTACCTGTCTGCAAACAAAGCCGAGCAAATGACCTGTTACTTCCTGACCACACCCTTCGGCAAATCCCTACTCCCAGCCCACATACCCAGATAACTATTCCAACCTTTACTCTCTAAGTAGCCCCGTCTGCCACAGAAAGCTTAATCTCTTGCTGATCATAAATGCCCTCTGCCTGCAAACCCTTGACAGCCTTCATCACTGCCAACCGCTGGGTCCTACAGACTCTTCTTCCCAGGGCTACCTTCTCACAATTTCCTAAAGCCTCTAGTCCACTGCAGTGTTGTTCGCTGAAGTGAGGTGAGGGTATGTGATGAGCCCTGCAATGCTTGTGGGATGGGAGCTCATAACCTTAGGTGCACCCTTCAGGAAAGCTAAGGACACCCATGTCCAGGGATCAGTTGGAGGCACCTCCAGCTTTGAACTAAATATGATTCCAGCCAAAGACTACTTGTGTAAGATAAAGACACAAACACACAAGCAAGCACACGCATGTGCGGGCGTGGCAGTACTGCTTAACTTTTTTTCCTTTTTCCTTTTTTTTTTTTGTTTGCTTCAAGTAAGAGTTTCTGGTTCAGAGCTTGCCCAGTAGGCTAGGCCAGGCTGGCTATTAAGCCCCCGAGAATCTGCCTATCTCTGCCTCCTTAGTTCAGAGATGACATGTGTACACCAACATGCCTGTTTTTTAATATGGGCTCTAAAGACCAAATTCAGGTCCTACAAACAGCCATCTCTCCAGCTCCAAAAGCTAGTTTTTTAAAAACAAAAAACAAATAAAACTAAAATCCATGTATACTTAATATTCCTATGATATAAAAGTCACTGAAGTCTGACATCCTGGAGATATTGGATAGGAATACAATCTCCAATTTGCAGGGCAGTGAACATGAAAATCGCACCAATACCAGTAAGCATATAAACTCTGGTTTAAGGGTATGACCTAAGGTTTTCTAGAAACAAAGCTCAAAGTCTCAGAGTCAGGGTCTCAGGGAGCCATGGTCCTAGGTTCAGCTTCCCATAACCAACAGCATGACTGCAGGCACACCCTCGCACACCTCCACGTTCTGCTCAGCCTCTTCAAATGTCCACCACAGTTTTGTAACCCAAGCTACATGCAGTCCAGGAGTGGCCTGGAGCCAGAGGCACCATGCCCTCTCAGCATCAAAAGGTGTCAGACAGGAAGATCCACCCTGGAGTGAGCCCATGAGAATACTCACCTATAACATTAAAGTCATTCATTTTGTTTCAGTGTAAAGCTTTCTTCTCTCTACAGCAGAGCACAAGCCCGACCTCCCTGAGACACCCTGCATCCTGCGTGAGTTAATGGGCCTTGACTTTGTCCTTTGTCAAAGCTTCCTCGTTTATCTTCAAGTGTGCTTGGCACAGTTCCGTTGACTTTGAAGTCAACATTTTAAATATTTCAGAGCTAGAATTCCTAGGGGAAATTTCTTCAATGGTAGGACGAAGACAAATACACCAGGTAGTGGGAATGTTAACTGGAGGATAAGGAGAGACCTTATCTACTGTGGGGCAAAACTGCAGAGCAAAACAGCAAACAGAGCAGCAGGAGAGGGAAGCAGGTGCACACACAGGCCAGCCCCAACCAGGCTGGATCCTCTGCCTCCAGGCGAAGTTATGGTGAGCTGCCTGGGGACTTTCTGGGTACAATACAAGCTTTGCATTTGAAGTATGAGAAGAGGAGAAAAACACCCATCAGAGAAAACATGCTGAGCTCCCCTTTTCTAGGTACAGCTCTGTAGTCTGGAGAGGTCCCGGCGATCAACTAACCAAAGCCTCATGCACTGGCGTCCCCAGCTGTTTTACTCCAGTGATGAACAGGAAACATACAAGAATCTGCTGCATGGTACTGCTTGAGAAAGTAAAGCATTTACAGGTTATTGGTATAGACTATGTTTCTTTTCTTTCTCATTTTTAGTTAATTTAGTTGAAAGGGACATTTCCTTTTTGTAAACTGTCCCCTCTAGAAGCTTTACAATTGCGAAAACAATCAGTGTTCCCTCAATACCAGTTATGAAATCAAATAGGCCAAATAAACCATGAAAAGTAGCCTTACTGGTTCCAAGATACAACAATGGTGAGGGAGGAAGTGGGGACAAAATTACATGCTCTTGAGTCACATGTCTTTGAAGGAATAAAAAGCAGACGGATTCAAACTGAGAACAGACAGGTACAAATGGAGGCAAAATGAATAATACAGCCAGTGGGGTTGGTCCAAACATGGAGCAGAGAGTGGGTATGGGGAGCTGGGTACAGCTCTAGGAAGAAGGCAGTTAGAAGTCAATCAGAGGAGGCACAGCTCATGGAGGGAAGGCAGCTCACACAGGAACCTGGGGGTCAGGCACAAGATCCCCAGGATACAGAGCTTGGCTGTGGTCTGGGGAAGACAACTGCCTACATCAATGCGTACATGACAGGAAGGCTCAAGAGAAGGGAAAGGGAGTTTCAGTCAACACTAGAGAGAGAAGGGCTGTCAAAACTGGCAGAATCGAGGGGCAAGAGATCAGCTGGAGCTAGTTAGAATTTTGTTGCTCTAGAAAGTCCAGTTTGGGGTATGCTGAGTTTCAGGAAACTAAAGTAAACCTGTTGTACCACATCATCTTCTAAGCCAACTGCTACAATCTCCATGAGTTTAACTGTGTCTGCTGTGTATGAACTTCCCAGTGTGGCTGCTTCTGCTTGTAGCCCTGCACCCACTGCTCTATAAATAATAAACTCAATGGTGCCCCAGAGTGAACTCTGGTAGAGCTGCAGCCTGTGCTGTCACTGGGACCTCAGAAGAGCAAGGGTGGACGTTGTTCAACCCCACTGCCCACCCAAGGAATTGTAGCAACAAAAACTGTCAGAATTAACTGTGAAGAGAAATCTTCTCAAATCTGATGTATATGCTAGAAGGACCATCCTTGAGTACAAAGCTTTATCTTCTGCTATAATTCAGAAGATGGCTGGCTCAAAGAGGCAGCCTGGGGCATGCTTATGTGAACAGGAACTCAGCTCACCCTGGGTATTAGAGGATGTCTCCAATACCTGTGGGATGTTCAAGCCTCCTATGCGAAACAGTGTGTAACTTGCATATAACCATATACCTCAACACTTTCAGTCGTCTCTATACTGTTTACAATATTCAACTCTATTGTTTACGGTATAATGAGAAGAAAAAGAGCCTACATGTTCAGTACAGGGACAGGCATAGCCACAGCAGGCCTAACTACAGCCCACAGCATTCAATGGGTGCCCGAGAAACTGGCATGAGAAGCAGGAGGCCACATGCATGTATACATACTACTCCGTTCACATGGGTTTGGCATGTTACTCAAAAAACAGCAAATTAAAGTTTGCTTTAGAGAACATTCTAGAATCCAATCCTCCACCTTCCTGATATTTCCAATTTGTAGTTAATGGAATCCATGGATACAGAACCCATGGGTAAAGGAAGGCTCAGTTCAGTGTTTTGCTAATGCAGAGACTCTGGGAAGGATCAAGTGCCCAGATCCTATAAAATGAAATGCATAGGACACAAAAGCCTCTAAAAATACAACTTACAGAAAGGTTTGCAGCGATGTGTGCAATGCTTATCAGCTCAGCCTTTCTTTGTGTTTATCTAAACAGCCATCAGGCCAGGCAGCTTCCTTTCACAAAGCACCATCCACCTGTTTACAAGTCCTTCTAGCCGAATGCTTGCAATTTCCTTCTAAATAGAGATTAAGGGAAAGGTTCTCCTACAACTCAATTTTTTTCTGACATTCAAAACTGTTCCCTATTCCAATTCTCTGTCAAAGCAAAAATAAATAAAGCCTGACATGACTTAATTTTAATATTTTAAAAACCATCTTTCAGAGGAAAACTACAGCTCTAAAGAATATAGAATTAACTGTCTCTGGATCTGTTACAATTAAAATAGAATCACTTACTTGAATTCATCTAAATATAATTGAGCATGAAATTATACCGATGATAATCAGATTCCTGGCATTCTGTAATTATCTGACATGCTGGAAAAGCCAGCAAATGCTGCCTCCCCCCAGCTGCAGACGCCTCCTAGCAGGTGAGAGCACACCTGCCCTGTGGGCCTCTGCAATATGAACTGGCTTACACAGAATCCGAGCATGGGCCCCGACAAGAGACCAGTGCTAAGAGCTGCCTTTGTCCATGGGAAACAGTTCAACACAAATCCCAGCTCTAGAAACCCCATCGAAGCTGAGGCACAGACATCATAAAAGCTCTCCCGTGGAAAGACAAAGTTTAAAAGCCCAAGTTCATGGCCCACCGACTGCCGAGGCAGAGAGTCACTTCTCAGGAGCGGAACATGTGAAGTACTTGCTCTCCCTCTGAACAGTCTCAGAGGAGCTGTGGGAGACCTGCAATGTCTGGAAGCTTTCCTGCGTGACACTGCCTTAACAAGGCTGGGATGCCACAGGTCACATCAGCTCATGCAACAAAGGGTTTCCACTAGCAAGTTCTCTCATGATGACAGCGGAGACCGGACACCTATGACCTGCTCTTTTCAGGGAGTACCACATCTGGGGTAGTCAATAAGGTCTGGGTCCCTCTAGGGTAACAAGGTGACTTTTCAGGGTAAAACACAGTACTTAGGCATGCTTTCTGGGGGTATCTGACTCTTGTCTGAATCATGTCCTGGACTGAGGCAGGACAGCTCTGTCACCACACAGACTCCTTGGCAATTACTACCAAGAGGAAAGAAAAGTAAGGACCCACACCCAATCTTGTGCTCTGACTGTGATGGTCTCCTGATGAAGCTGGGTCAACATCGTAATCTGGTCAGCAGTGAGGTGCATATGGTCATGACTGCGGAGAACAGGGCAGGGGGAAACATAGGCAGGAGTCAATGCTCCCGGGTTGGCACCCTAGCTTGGCACTGCACTACAACAGGACTCCACCACCCTGCTTCTCTGGCCTCCTGGACTGAGTGAGGAGTAAATGAGCAAGAAGAGAACACAGGCAGAGGACAGGCCAGCCCGAATTCTCAGACTCACTTCTACACACCCAGAAGTGAGGCGTGTTCTCAGCTCTCTCCTTCACAATCCCGCCTCCCTCCCCTGTGCCTTCCACACTGGTATCCCATTTCCAATCTCAGGTCTTGCCTAGCTAGGATCTACTGTGGCCCCAGTTACCACAGCACACTGTGCAGGCTGAGGCTAGCATGCTGGCTCACCTGCCCTGCGGCCCTGCCCTGCTCTGGACTCATCCTGACTATGCTCCAGACACCTGCAACGGCACCTCTGTGCACATCTAGCCAGCTGGCCCTTCCTCAGTGGCATTTTCAGCTCCACTCTCCTGGACCAAATTCTCAAAAGTTTTCCCCACTCTTCCTTTTGCTTCCAGAACCTTCCATCACCCTCTTTCTTAAAAGCACACACACACACACACACACACACACACACACACACCCCACATCACATCATCAATTATGGAAATCAAACCACAGGACAGCCTGGCAAGGCCCGTAGAGTCCGTAGATAGATGGCTGTATTTTACAGATAAGGAAACACTAGTTCTGAACAAGGTTACTGAGTTAACAGAGTGTGATTACCAAGACAGCTTAAGTGAATCAGGGCTGGAACTGGGACTTAAGCAGGGGAAGAGCCACAGAATTCCAGATTTACCAATTACCTTGAATTACAACCCCCTAAAAGGTGTAAGAACTGAGCTGGTGTCACCAGAGCTTTGACAGGTCAACAGCTGCTGGTACTCCACCTCTACCATGGACAGGTCGGGGCATGCTTTCCATCACCGCACTGGATTCTAGCTCCCACTGTGTACCAGGCTCTTTCCTACCAGAGGTGGTGGGTTGAAGACTCAACACTGGTCCTTAGCACATGCACACCCATGACTCAAAGATGCAGCAGTCTGTACCCAGGGCACGGTGCTGGGTCCCCATCAACAGAACTAATCCATTCAGTAGCAGTCTTACCTTTTGTGGGGAGGGGAGGTAGGAAGGCTCCTAATGATGAACAGGGGTGGTGGCTATACAACAATGTCAAGGTGCTCACTGCCACAGGACATCTACATAAAAGTGGTTATGACTGGAACCAAGGATGATGGTGCACACCTATAATCCCAGCAATAGAGAGGCAGACACAAGAGGATCATCTCAAATTTAATGGCAGCCTAGCAAGTTTCAGGTCAACCAGGATATACCACGACCCTATCTCAAAAACAATGTTTTTGTTATTGTTATTTTGTTATCGCTATTTTCCTGAAACAGGGTTGTTCTGCATAGCCCTGCCTGTCCTGGAACTCAAGAGATGCACCTGCCTCTGCCTCCAGAATGCTGGGATTAAAGGCCTGTGCTACTACACCTCGCCTCAAAACAAACCTTTTTTTTTTTTTTTAGGTGATAAATAAAAAGTTGTAAGGGCTGGGCACAGTGATACACACCTGTAACCCTAGCATTTAGGAAGTAGACTCAGGAGGATTGCTGAGTTCAAGGCCAGCCTAGTTTACATAGTTAAGATTCAGTTAAGGCTCTTTAAAAAAAAAAATCAGGTTACACTGGCAGATTGTGTATGTGTGTGTGTGAGTGTATTTTTAGTTTCAAAAAAGAAAATAAAGTGATCATTCCTCTCACATCTGACCAACGCATCTTATTTCCCTATTATCCTAGATTCTACAATGCTCTTCCAAATTCTAAATAAAACAGAAACACACAGAAAACTGTTTTTATTGTAAAATCCAAGGGTATTAAAGTTTATTGGTACTATAAAAAAAAAAAAGATTCTCTAGCCAGGTGTCTCATACTTGCAATCCACTACAGGAGAGCTGAGGCAGGAGGATCACTGGAGACCAGCCTGGACAAAACAGCAAGAGCCTGTTTCAAAACCAAGAAAACGAGAATCAAATTATAAAATGTGACCATGCTGTGCTCTTTTGCCAATCTGGAAGACTATTCCTCTCCTGGGACACTTAGTGGAGAGGGTATAAAAGGCATGGTGATAGCAAAGCTCAGATCCTAAACACTGCTGTCAATGTCATTTTACCTTCCTTGCACAAGGCTTCTAATGTGCCGCCTCCACCCCCTGTCAAGGACTCTGGGGTTAAGTGTGCCAGTCTTGACAGTCAGCAAACAACAGATGCGACTCTGTGACTCTGAGGCCTCACCCACAGAACTTCCTATTTCCTCTTTTTAGTCAGCCTCAAACAAAGCCTTGAATGTTCTATTTTAATTAAAATACTATGTAGGGTACAAACTTAATAAAGCAAATCCTACATCCTTATTTATCGTAAACAGGAAGGCTTTCCTGGCCACTAAGAACATTGAGCACCATGATCAATAATTCAAAATACCCAGCTAACCACATTCCACTCCACACACTAACCATAACCAGTTAAAATGTCTTGTAACGTAGTCTCTGGGAGTAATGCAAAGCAGAGGTGTGGCAGACTCCCGGCTGCTGAGGCAAGCAAGACAAGCATGCAGGGTTGAGTGCTCAGGAGAAGACATTCATAACCTTTCGGTTGTTGTTGTTTCTTTCAGGACAAGGTCTCACTATGTAGCCCCTGGCTGTCCTGAAACTTACTATGCAGACCAGGCTGTCCTCAGGCTCGGAGACCTACCTGCCTTTACCGCCCTAGCACTGGGAGTGAAGGTGTGCACCACTACGCCAGCTACATTCACAGACGTTTAGGCAGCAAGACCAATGTAACTGAGTGTTACATTGTTCTGCCACAACAAGGATGGTTCTCCTTTGGCAGAACATAAAATGTAACATATCTCGTTTTCTGAAATGCTGATGCCTTCAACAAGCTACTTTGCTAACAAGGCCTTGGACAGCTCTAGCTGCATACTTGCTTTCTACTCTGAAATGAAACTATTCTGTAACTGTAAATCTTCAGACTGTAACATCTGGATGCATTGATCATCCCACTCTCAGGTGCCTGGGGGGGAGGGGGCCTCCTCATCCTGACAGTCAGCAGGAACTGAAGAGGGCAGCACAGGCCAGCAGAAGGGCGTGCCACGGATTATGAGAGCAGAGGACATTCAGGCCAGTAGCCTGGACTGAGTGGTTAAGCAAAGGCAAGGGGATGAGGGCAGTGTGGCAGAATCAAACACAGACATGTGCTTCTGGGCATCCCCTGTTTTGAACACAGAATTTACTGTCTCAGAACAAGGCTCATTCATATGTGACTGCCATGCATGTGTTCTCAGGGGCTCAGAACGTCCCCTGCTGGGTTCCTCCTCCTAAATCCGCCCGACTTCAAACCCTGGTGAAATCCCCTCGGAGATGCCTCTGGACACTTTTAAACCCATCCTCGGCCTAGAAATGTCCTCCCATTATTTCTAAAACACTGCTTCCCTTTGCTAATTTACTGGTGTTTGAGCTCCCATCAAAGCAATGCATTAAAAACGTCACATCAGTCATAAAGATGTGATCTTAAAGGTATAAGAAGTGGGCATGTATGTGATGTCAGAGAAATCAAATCGATATAAAATCTACAAAACAAGAACAAATGCTTTCCATAATATCCACTTACATGTGTATGTTTACCCTGAAATAAGCATATTTTCTACAATGTATTAGAATTCCTAAGATTGAAAAGAGGAAACATATGGCTGAAATATTTAAGAAAATGAAAATTTTATTAAGATTTCACATCTGCTGTACTACAGCACAAAGCAAAATTCATGAGCAAGATAATAAATACAAGAATGGACAGCAAATGCCTGAGTTGAACAGCCACCCTCCCCTAGAAATCAAGAGGAAGGTAGCTCTGACCCTCTATGAGAACTGTGACATGGCTTCTGGAGACTGCCCTTAGAGGATGCTTGACCAGCGAGCTGATCATGAGTGTCATCTGCATTTGGTACCAGAATATCTGATTTCTAAGTATGGTCAATCTGTCTTCCAGGGCTGACACTCAGAGGCCTCAACCCAGGCTGGGTGTACTTGGCAAATCTGCGCTTTTAGATAATTTGTTTGGTAACATAGGTGATAAAGTTTTATCTTCTAAAAACAGCCTCAGTTCTTCAGACCTTGGAAGGCCCTAGAACTTGCTTACTTGGTTCACTGACTTGAATGTATCAAGAGAGGTAGAGGACCCAGCCTCCACACACCACCACTCCTAAGTAATGCCTTAGGCATGGACCTTATTGGAAGTCAGCACTGAGGTGAGTTAGGCTGATCTGTCCAGTGATGGGAATGGATCAGGCCTGCACCTTGCCCACTCCAGCTCCTGCTCCGCCAGAGTAACTCATCACTGCCCCCCTACAGCCTCAACCTTATCAGGTCAAAGCAAGTGGAATAACCCAATGCCCAGGTGCTACTACCTGTGGCTCAGGTCTGATGTGAACAACTGTCTGGTTCTGCAAGAATTTGCACACTGTGGGCCACTTGTATCTCTATATAAGGAAGACTTGTGCTTGTGGCAGACAGATTCTGTTATAGCAGTGGCTTGATCTTGTCATTAGCAAATGCTCAGCACACAGCAGAACCCATTCTATACGTCGTGTCCTTGATCCTAGCAACAATCTGGCATTGCCAGCTCCATTACACAGACCAGGACACTCAGCACCCTTCAGAGCCAGGTAAGCTGAAGTTCAAGTCTGGTGCTTGACTCCGTGTCTCCACAGTAGACCAGCAGAGGCTGTGGTGAGGGCCAGGGAGGGCAGCCTTGCTACACAGTGCAAAACCCTATGAAGTCAGGAATGCAAGCCTCCCCAAGTACACAAGGAAATCCTTGGGCCTTTCCCACAATGCCACATATGACTCTCAGGATGAAGTCCACATCTTAGGAGGCTGCCCTAGACGCATGGCCATGGACTCCATGGTCCGCAGGCACACTCAGGGACAGCTTTGGACAGCCACTCCCTTTCTCTTGCCCAACATTCCCCGTTAGGGCAAAGAAACTCCTTCTTTTCGGAGTCTGGCCATGTTCTAAGTTTCAAAGAATGCAATGCTCTGACAGTGACAGCTAGCTGAAGGATCAAGAGAGGCCCCAGAAATGTGGACTATTCACAGCCCAGCACAGAAGGCTGGCAGGGCACAAAGAATGCACTTTATCACGTGTGCAGTGGAGCTCTGAAGTGTCACCTGCCAAACAGCCACATAGTTCAAATTTCTCACCTTCAGTTTCTCAAGTAGCCAGATAACTTCCCATACCCTCCCCCAGCTGGCGGGCCCCAGTCTCTGTATGAAGGGCCCTGCCCACCAGACCATACTCAGCAACAAAGTTCTGTCAAGGAAGGAAGGGGTCAAGTCTCTTAAGAACTAATCATGCCCACTACAGCATTTACAAGCGAGCTAATGGATTTTCTCTTTGTATTACAGCTTAACATTTCTCTCTTCCCCCGCAAGAATGGAACAGGGCTCTCTGTGACCTCAGACTGAACTGACTGCTAGCCCCAGATGACTATGAGGACACCGGAGCAGACTGTCAGAGAGAACCACTTAGACAAGCGCACGATTCTATAAAAGTGCTGAAAGGGCCTGAGCTCAGGACCACAGTAAATGACATGGCACCCTTTCTCACTGCAATGCAAACGACCAGCACAAGAATAAAGAAGTGGTTAGCCAAGAACAGGGGAACTCCTCGGCATTTTGGAAAAATGTAGGGTTTAAAAAAATTTTGCTGAACAATTGTGAATCAAAGAGAAACTACAATGAAAGCCAACACGCAAAGCATTGAAAGCACCAGCTACTCAGGCAATGGAACTTACTGACCACCATACCAAACAGCCATATAACCTAGTCACAGCAACACTGAACTACAATACAAAACTCAAGGCTCTAGAGACTTGGGGACAGTGACAGGTGCCAACTGCATGGAACAGGATCCTCAGCCACACTTGCCTGTAGCAGCATCCCTAGGATATCAGAGGCTAAGCCAGGTCATATCTACTACAAAGGTCTGCAATGGCTTAAAAACTGAAGAGAAAACATTCTCAATTATTTGGGACTAGTATATGGCTATCAGCCTGCAGTATAATGCCCACCATTCTAGTCTTCTTTCTGCTGCTGTGACAGAACACTGCACACAAATCAGCTGGGGGAAGAAAGGGTTTGCTTGGCTTACACTTCCAGGTTACAGTCCATCACTGAGGGGAGCCATGTAGAGCTTGGCTCACTCTCTATATACTGCCCAGTATTACCTGCCAAAGATGGGCTGGGCCTTCCTACATCATTGACTACCAAGAAGTCTCCTAAAGACAGACTCACAGACTAATCTAACAACTGAGACTTTTGTTCCCCTCTGGTGATTCTAGGCTATGTCAATTCAACCCAGGACACTCACAAACACCAGCATCTCTGAATGAAACCTTCCCTGATGCTACTTTGCTGTTTCCTGTGATTCTTGGACAAGCTGACTGGCTATTCTGCAAGGTTCCAGAGCAGAGGAACATTAAAGACGAAGATTACATAGAGAAAACAGCACTGGTTTTTCCTCTAGTGATACTCTGCTGCTGGTGGTGTAACCAAAACTGGCAAACCAAAGCGATGTTACTCTGTTCTAATCCAGGGGACTCACCATAGACAAGGATCCCAAGAATATATTTGGGGGAGAAGAAAACTCTACCTTCAAGAAAAGAAGTCATAAGAAGGCTGAGGAGGAACGGGGAAAAGATGGAGAAGACAAGAGAGCACTTTCATGCAGAAACACCAACACACCAACAAACACGACAGGTCATCACAGAAGTACCTCTGAGTCTCTTGAATGGCTCCATTTTTGTTTCCAGCCACCCTTTCTTCACCCTATCATTTATCCCCAATTATAACAAACAGACCACGCTAGACAAGATTTTAAGTCAGCAATCAATCAAAAACTACACTGTAGAATACTGTTTCCTAACGATGATCCAGTCATTAATAAATGATTACACCATTCATTTTCTGCTTAGAATGGAAAGGAAGCCCACGAAGACATTTTAGACCTGTTTTATCAGGAATTGATGAAGTTTTGAAGTTTAAGAGTACACACACCAACTCTGAAG
>JAQHUG010000239.1:2596259-2645129 GCA_028555095.1 Dicrostonyx torquatus
CCCCTTCCCCTAAGTATCTGCCCCCCAGCACAGTGTTCTGGATCCCTCATGTAAATAAACCCTTGAGAGACCTAGACTTGGAACTTTACCCTCCGTTCGGGAGAAAGTCCAATGTCTATCTGGCTGGGCAAACAGCTTTCTCCAACAGCTGGCCACAGCTGATTTGGGGGCTCTGACTGCAGGGAAGGCTTCCACCCTCCCGGGCCTCTGAACATGCATCTGAGTCCAAGCCAGTCCTGTTAGCTGTCTTCCTCCCTGCTCACCAGGCAGCTTTGTTTTTAGAATCCTGTTGGGGAGCAGGTGGCACATATAGGATACCTGATGGGTGCTGGTACCTTACACTCCACACAGAAACCCACAACTGATGCTTATATCCTCCAGAAGTACTAACGAGCTCAGCAACAAGGAGAAATGGAGGAAGCATGCTGCTCAAAATTACAAGGACATATTTACATATTTCTTTGCAGACAGGGTCTCATTGTGTACCCCTGGTCTAGAACTCACAGTTCCCCCTCCTGTCTGTGCCTCCCTCCTGCTAGGACTAAAGTGCCACCGTGTCTGGTCTTCAAGAAGGTATTTAACACTGGTGTTTCAAAAATATTCAAAGCTGGTTGTAAAAGGTTAGACACTAAGCTAGAGACCTGTCTGGCAACAGTTCACAGAGGGAAAACAACTTGGGGACAGTCTTATCACAAGTCTGAGCACAATGACACTGCTAAACACAGAGTACCCAAGTCCCTAAACAAGGCCGCTTTCCCCAACCTGACCTTCCTGGATCCTACTTCTGTGGCTCTGGCGGTCAGTCCACTGGCCAGCTGCATCCTGAATCAGTAGAATCTGGATATAGGAGGCCCTGTGTCTAGTCTGCTACAGGTGTCCCAGAACTGGAGCATCTGAGCTCCCAGGACCCAAGTGAGGGAGAGCTTTGGGCTCCTGCTAGGTGCAAAATCCACAACTTGAAAAGAAACATGCCAGGAGCCAATATGGTTTTCAGGGTCCCATGCTGCCCAGGATGGCCTGGGGTTCACTCTGCAGCTAAGGCTAGCCTTGAATTTCTCATCCCCTTGTCTGTGTCCTATGTGCTGGAATTACATGTGCATGTCGCATGCCTAGCTTATACAATACTGAGGATTGGACCCAGGGCTTTGTTTTGTGCATGGTGGGCAAGCACTCCAACATCTGCGCTCGTCCTTAGCCCCAACTGGGAACTTTATGAAAACGGGCGGGAAATGGAAAAATGGAAGTGCTAAAGCCAGTATGTGCAGGACGCATGTGACAAAATGAAGATGAAACGGATCAGCACATCGAGCTTTGATTTTTTTTTTCCTGCACACTAAATGATCACTAGCCTCTAGATGAGTACACATTCAATTATAGGAAAAGGGACACTTAAGGAACACTTAGAAGAAGGTACAAAATCATCTTTAAAAGTCAAGAGTAACTAACTAGGGGATTACCTCTCTCCAGCTCTCAGTGAATCCTTCCCTGACACTGTCTGCAGTTCTGCTTGACTCACTGCAGAGATGCACACTGGGCTTGGAGGCAGGAGAGAAGGGCAGGTAGAAACCACACAGAAGGAGGTGGGGGATCACTTCCCTAGCTTTTGTCCTGGCAAATCTAGTGCATTTCAAAACAACAAACATAAACTGACAGGTGGGGCCATGAGAACTATCAACAACCTGATAATTCGGTCAACCAAATCTCCTATCGGGAGCGTGGCTCAGTCCTGGCACACTGGCTGACAGGAGCAAGGCCACAGGTTACATACGTCTCCAGCACCGTGAAATAAACAACTGAACCATGGGCATGGCACTAGAACTTTCTGAGAGGAAGTAAGTTCTAAATCAAGCTGAGTGCGTCCTAGTTGTCACACTTGCCACACTGCCCCTTCCCTCCCTCCCAATACAATAAGGGAGTTACTAAGTCTGCAAAAATTAAATAGCAATCAATTACTGTAATAAAAGGAGGAAAGGCAGTAATTCTTTCGCACTTGGCTTTCCAGGAACCGGCGCTGCCTTTACTTCTTGCTTTCCTACTTTATCGTAAAGTCAGAATGTCCTCTCACACTGCTGGCATTAGGAATCTAGGGATCTCTCCCATCCTTACAGTTCCACCACGGATCATGGGACTGTCACAATCGTTTTCTTAATAATGGAAGGGACAAAATCTTAAGACTCATTGACAAGTACCAAGAACTTTTTACAGGGCACAGCCTGTTTGACCACAAGTGGCCGTGCCTCTGAATCTCTCCGGCTAATAAGACTACACTTGAGTGGGATCAGAGGGGCTCCATTCAGTCCAGCTGCCTGCCGAGTTTGGATAGGTCTCCAGAGTCTCCTTTCTAAACTTTGAGAGCAATGAATCATACCTCCAGCTGGGTCACAGAACTCGCCTTACTTGTCCCCGTGGTTGTCAAACAAGCCAGTCGGGAGCCCAGTCCTTGGGTCAGTAAATCATCACAGAGCTACCCAGCACCAGCCCTCCGAGCAGCTGCTGCTGAAGCCAAGCGCTCTATCCCCTGGGTCTACAGGACTCCGGGAAGGAAAGCATCACAATGCTCCCTAAAGAAATCAAACTGGTTTCTTAGAAACATTTCAATGCCCCCTAACAATTCGATAGGAAAAGTCGGTCCCTATCTGAATGGTATTGTTCCAGCAGTGGCTACACTACGGGCTCGAAGCCTGAGCGGCATTAGAGCATTTCAAAATAAAAAATAAATAGAAAAATTAACTGAGTTAATCACTAACCATCACCAATTACAGGACTATCAGTGAGATGGTAGAACACTTAGCTGCCCAGGGGAAGAGGGGTTAAACCCAGAAGACATACTTGGAAGCAACTGCCAACAGATCCGCTGAGGCAGGTGGTAGCCGGAATGTTTGTCAAGAGAAATGGCAGCTGATACTGGCTCCTCAGTCCCTGGCTCTGCTAAACCACTGCTGCCAACTTCCTCCTGAACTTTCCTGCTGTTCCTATAGAACTGTTCTCAGGATCAAAGGTTTGTGGAGCACTTTGAAGACTGCAACCCCCTTAAAATCACCGCGTTGACCTCTTTCAAATCTCTGAGAACTATCTATACTGCGAACTGACTCATTCATTTTTCTTCCTTTAAAAAAAAAAAATCTTACCAGACTTTGGAGACAACTTCTTTTTTTTGTGTGTGGAAACATGGCTTCTCTATGTAACCGCTCTGGTTGTCCTAGTACTCACTCTGTAGACCAGGCTGGCCCCAAACTCAGAGATCCTCTTGTCTCTCTGCCTCTGCCTCCAGATTGCTGGGATTAAAAGGCATGTCACACCACCACCAGCACCGTCACCACTGCCAGCAGAACAGCAACCACCTTAAAAAAAAAAAACCCCACTTCACAGAGGAACCTGAAGCACAAGGTTCAAAAGCCACTCAGGAACGCAAGGAACTGCTCACTAGAGACGATGTTTCCTTCTTCCGTGTGATTTCAGAGTCAGGAGGAGAATACTGTCTGTTACAGGATTTGAGTTCCTGAAGGGTAGTGGAAGTCTTATGAAGGGGTTCAAAGTCATCTTTTCAGATACAAACTAAACACTGTGTGTGTGCAACGAAAGTCCCTACCTGGTATCTAGTCCTGCACCCAACACAGACATGCCAGGGCATCAGTTACCCAAAGACTGAAATTTCTACACATTCTATCGTCCTGCTCAGAGCTCACAGTTCAGGAAAAGAAATCCAAGAATACATGAACCAACTGTACTGTCATCTGAACTTTAAATGAGAGGGGATGGGAGCCTGTGCATGACTTTAATTAGGCTACACAAACAACGCACAACAGAGGCAAAACAAGAAACAGACAGTGGTGGTGCAAGCCTTTAATCCCAGCACTTGGAAGGCAGGGGCAGACAGATCTGTGAGTTCAAGGTCAGTCTAGTCTACAGAGCAAGTTCTAGGACAGTCAAAGATACACAGAAAAACTTTGTCTGGAAAAAAAAACAAAAAAAAGAAAGAAAAGACACTGAAAATTATAATTGGCACAGAGAACTCTAAATTCTGATCTTGCCTTTCTGTACTCAGGCTTGACTGTCCCCCATATGACAGATAGACAGATATACAGACAGACAGACCAATCCCCCTATCTCCCCCACCCCACCAGATCTGAGAACACAGAACATAGGCCCCCAGGTCAGCTCCAGTCTACCTGGGGTCAAACTCTGTTTTGCTGTTTAATGTGTGACTCAAGGCAAATCACTCGGTTTTCCCCCATCTTCAGTTTCTATACCTGTGAAATGGATCAACCGCACACAGTTCCTGCCTCATAGATGGGGTGTGCTAAAAATATATAATAAGTAAAACAAATGTTTTCACACTAATGCTGCCTCAGCAGAATGGGTACAAAACCCTTACTACAACAAATAGAGGCACTAAGGCCCCAACAGGACCTGCCAGCTGTGTTTTGATGGTCACCCAGAAGCCACTGCTCCTGTAGGGTTCTGACTAATTCTCTGCCACTGATCTTTGCATGACTGATGTCAGAATAGTCAGCCTTCCTTCTAACTATCTAGATTAGATAGATAGATCTAGAGCCTTCCTTCTAACTATCTAATATGCATCTATTGGCAAGCCCCTTTAGTTCATCACACAGCAAGCCCATCCTCCAGCTGTCATCCAGCACTGTGTCTACTGTATGGTGAGGAAGGTGGGGTGCCACACCTGCTCACCACCAGACCAGATAATGAGATCCTGCCTAGAAGCAGACAGCCAGCATGGCTGCATTTCAATGCTTTTACATTCTTCCTTTGAAAAAGAACAGCCTACACAAGTACTAATAACAGCCTGGTGGAGTGTGAGTGGGGATGGATGCTGTATGGCCGGATGTTAATAACTGCTCAAAGATGAATACTAATATCATGGGGTTTATTCCCATATTTCCTTACTTAGCTTCTAATTAAGACTTTCCAAATAAAGTGGCTTTCCATAAGCAACACAGTACAGGGAAAAGGAGTAAAAGATCTCAGGGACCAGAGGGGATGAAGCAATCGTCAAGTAGTTAGTGAAACCACATCCTCGTCATTGTCAGCTATAGTATGTGATAACCACAACCATTCTCACAAGTATTATAAAAACACAAGGCTGTATAGACACACACATGCATACACACATCGAGAATGGTAGTTGCCTGATAGTGGTTACACTTGCACGCACATGTGCGCACACACACACCCTGTCCCCTCAAAGCAATTTGGTCATCTTTTTGAAATGCAGATATGGGGGTGTTGATTTTCCTAAGAAAGCAAGCTTCATTTTTCATCAGGGCTGGTTTGAGAAACTGGAAGGCAGGGTATCAAGAAGGCCTCAATTTTCCCAGGTCCTTACACCTAAATCCCTGTACTTTTTCTGGGCTGAGGTATACTTCCACACTCAACCCTAAAGAGGAACTTCACAGGAAAAAAGCTAAGACTGCATCAGTTAGGTGACTGATGCCTTTGTGGTCAGAATTAAGTAGATCAAGACCTATGATCTTGAGTCAGAAAAGGAAAAGGGCCCTAAACACAAACCCAGTGCTTCAGATTGTCTAGAGCATCCACTAACACTGCCAGAGCAGGTAAGACCAGCTCTGCAGGAAGAATGCACTGGACACCTACTAAGTCTAAGAACAATTGGTCATGACTGTGTTTTTCCTTGAGGTTACATTCCCAGGAGGAGGCAGACAAGCTACTCAGAGGACTAGGGAAGGGCAAAACCCAGCAGAGGCAAAATCAGAGCGGAGACAGGGAAGTCTGCTGTGCTGGTAAGGGTGACATGGGACCAGGAGCCAGAGGATTCTAGACAGCACACGACAGCCAGAGATGGGCAGAGAGGAGCCAAGCCTTTGGAGTGGGGGGGGGGAGAGTCCCCTTTCAGAAATATACAGGTCTTTCACTCTACAAAAACGCTAAGATGGAAAAGACAACTTCAACTCCTACCAGACTTAGATTCCAATTGTTTGGGGTGTTAATTAACTATGCAGTTCTTCAGTAAATGTTAAGTTGGGGGATAACTGAAAAATAAGAATGGGTGTGAGAAAAGCTTGCAAAAGCCCCAGGAAACACTTGTCCCACTTTCAGTTCAGAGGGGAGATAGGAAGAGATAGACAGGCATCCAGCACTGTGGGAATTCAAATGGTTATCCTTCACCATCCTTAATCCTGTGAAAGTAATTACAGGTCTGTGGCACTTCACACATCAAAAAGATCAAGAGCACGCCAGGTCAGCAGGGGGGCTTTTCAAAATTGATCCAGTGGGAGCCAGGAAGCATGCAGTCATGGAGACTGCGGTCAAAGCTGCAGTGCACAGCACAGGTGAGCACACAGAAAAAAACCTTCTATGGGCTTTGGAGCTCCCGAGACAGACAAGCTAGGTAGACAGAACAGACACAATCTGACCTCAAGAAGTTCTCAAAGAAAAAGAGGCCAGCCATGAGAGATCTGTCCTTCAGCACCAGTCTCTTCTAGGCTGCAGGAACAAACACAGAGACACTCGAAGAAAAAAATGGACCAAACAGAGCTCTTGCAGGGTTACCCTGGCAAGGATGGTGACAAAGGCAGGCTAAGCCCAGCAAAAATGGCATCTCTTGTTTAAACTTTTAAAATTTACATTCATCCATTTACATGCTGTGTGTTGGGGGGTGCCTCTTGTAGAAATTCTCTCCCTGCACTGTGTAGGTTCCAGGGCTCAAAACATGTATTTTCACCTACTTGCTGGCCCAAAAGTAACAACTGTTTCACGAGTTGTCTTAGGTAGAGTTTCTATTGCTGCAACAAAACACCACAGGAAGTTGGGGAGCAAAGGGCTTATTTGGTTTACACTTCCATATGGCTGTTCACCATCAAAAGAAGTCAAGACAAAGTAGGAACCTGGAGACAGGAGCTGATAAAGAAGTCATGGAGGGTGCTGCTTACTGGCTTGCTCCTCAAGGCTTGCTTAGCCTGCTTTCTTTCCTTGCCAGTCCAGGGACATCACTACCCACAGTGGGCTGGACCCTCCCTCATCAATCACTAATTAAGAAAATGCCCTGCAGCTGGATCAGTTTCTCAACTGAGGTTCCCTCCTTTCAAATGACTCTAGCTTGTGTCATGTTGACATAAGACTAGCCAGCACAGGTGGTTTTTGTTTTCTTTTCCTGTTTGTTTTCATTTCAATAGGTGCCTTTCTCAATTCTCAAACTTCCCTCTAACCCAGACCTCTGACTCCTGAACTCCACACCTGTGCTCTACTGCGTCTTTTCCATTCCCACTTTAAGGTCTGATGGGCGCCTCGAACTCGAAGTCTAGCAGCACACTCTGCGTGCACACGCTACCACCCTACCCCCAGCCATCCAGCTCCACAGAAACAAGGGCAGTTACCTAACACTCAAGCCTCATTCGAGCACCTACGTGTATATTTATTCATCTATTTATTTGAGACAGGATGTAGCCTAGGCTGGCCTTGAACTTATGATTCTCCATCCTGCATCAGCAAATATTGTTGGCTTTACCTTTAAAATACACCTAAACTTTGAGCACACTACCTCATCACCTCACACCTGAAACACTCCAGTCAAATTCTTTTAATTTTTCTTTTAGTGGTGCAGCAGCCCCCTTCCTGTCCCCACCCCAGAACCTTATCAAGAGCACACCAATGAGGGGCTAAGACCTAAGACAAACCACATCACATCTCTGCCCAAAGCCATTCCACAACCTCCATGTCCTGCAGTGGTCCTCATCTACTGGACTCCTCCTTGGCACCCTCGACTTTCCCTGCCCCAGTCTCTGACTTCCTTGATGCTCTGCATCTGCCAGGCACACTCCAACCCTGGGACCTCTCAGCCCTCTCCTACACACAACTCTCTCCCACTACTTCGGGACACATGTCACTCAGGAGATGAAGCAAACCCTAGCCACCACCCCTTTCTTACTGCAACCACGGAGCCCACTCCAGTCTTCACAGCAGAATGCCTGGCTGTTTATTCGGCAACACTTTTAGCGCTCTACTACACGGTCATCATCATCATGAGCAGTGTTTGTCACCAGCACTTGTGAACAGAAACATTCCCCAGGCCAGGATGTGTTTTGTTTAGGGGCACTCAATAAATTTGTCAGTAAGCAGACCCCACAGGATGTGAGGTGAGCCACAAAGGAGTGGGTATTTGAGAATTCAAAATCCTTACAGCAGTTCAGCCCCAGTAGCTAGCTATAAGGGGCAAGGTGTGACCCCAAAAATAGGTTGTACAATGGTGCCAGCAGGCTCCTGAACAGTGCCTGGATACCATACAATGCTGAAACTGTACAGGCTGGCATAGGTGGTGACAAAATGTATTCGCCGATGCCTAAAGACCAAGGCCACAATGAGGTTTAAAACCAGAAAAACTGCACATTTACTGTATGACAGCTGAGTATGGTGGCTTACACTCAGAGGCTGAGGAATGCCGTGTGTTCCAGGCCAGCCTGGGCTAGAGACATGTTAAAACAACAAAACAGTATATATTTACTTCAAAACAAAATTTCAAAAGTCTGTTACACTACAGCGATATGCTCCCCAAGCTTCTCCACTCCAGGAGAATGGCGGCAAATGTCAGACAAAGAA
Source organism: Dicrostonyx torquatus (assembly GCA_028555095.1). NCBI lineage: Eukaryota > Metazoa > Chordata > Mammalia > Rodentia > Cricetidae > Dicrostonyx > Dicrostonyx torquatus. The sequence continues at coordinate 2,604,831 of JAQHUG010000239.1, forward strand.
TAACAGCTAAAAACCAGTCACCCTGCAGGCTTCTCCACTGCCTACTTCCCATGCTGACAAGTCCCCTGTCCTAAGATTTAGATCACACACACCCTCACACCAGCCTTGGAATCACCAACTCATTTGCTTAACTACTCAACACGTGGCAGGCAGACGGTTCCGCTGCAGCTGCGGGAGAAGCACTAGCAAACCAAGAGAACCACGCAGTCACGCCTGGCCCAGGACTGGACGGAGATTTCCAGAGAGCAGACGGGGACCAGGGCTGTAAGGGGAAAGAGGTGGTGATCAGGAAAAGACTGCTCAGGTATGTGATGGCGGAAGAAAGGCGCCAGAGGGCTCTCCTGATTCAGAACAAGGGTGAGCCGTGTTTACAGAGCACTGAGCCTAGGTGCAACATGAAAAGACCAGTGGGTGCCACCAGAGAGGGTGAACCCTCACACTGCTGGATCCCATGATGATCTGCTCTATGCACTAATGACAGCCCGAACTCTTACCCCTCTGTAAGCTTATTTTTAGTTCAATATGTTCCTAATCTAGTAGAAAAACTAATTTTTTCCATTAACTCCAAGATGGCATGTTCATTTCTTAACTTACTTCATCTAGCCTAATTATAATATAAAATGTGCATAGAGGCAAATAGCATGCAAATAGTCTTTTCCTAACAGGTATCTAAAAATTAAAATACAGGCTGAGAGAGATCCCGCAGTACATAGAGGGCTTGCCGCTCACGCTTTACCACACAAGTTCAATTCCCCGGAACACACATCAAGGTGGAAACAAGAACCCGCTCCACAAAACTGTTCTCTGGTGTCCACCCACGCGCAGTGGCGCACATCCTAACAGACACATAATAGTAAGAAGACAGATCTTGTTCTGCACTGTGGCCCTTTACAGCCAGCCAGCAAGTACTGTTAGCACTGCACAGACTTTGGCTGCGTCTAGGGCAGGCACTAAAGTCAACTGGGGCTAAGCTCCAGCCCTCACACTACAGTGACAGCCAGCAGTCACACGTCCCATCTGGAAGCACACTCTCATGAACAGATTCTGAATATAGGTCTGCTTTCCACTCTTCCCCCAAAGCAACTGCCCAGACTTCACTGTGCACATTTAAAATGTCAGGTGAAGCAGCACGCAGGGGTTCTTTGTGTTCCTGTTCTTTTGAAGATGTGAGCAGTCCTGGGCTGAGAGGCGGTGGCTCTCCCAGCCACTCTGTGTAACTGATACTCAGCTAACTGTCGCCTGAGCCCTGGACTTGAGCAAGCCAGACTTCCTGGAAACAGGTTTCCAGTTTCACCACGGTGCCACGGCCCTTTAGCTCACAGTGAATCAATATCATGGAACTTATCAATGAGCTCCGTTACACAGCCTTGAAAACACTCTCTGAATAGGAGGTACAAGGCATTATGGGAACATTCATATTTTAAAAGGAAACATGATTAAGGTCTCTTGGCCAACTTCACAAAATGGGCAAGTAACTGCGTATGGTTGTCCCCTTGGCAAAAAAACCCAGAAGGTTCTGATGGCCAGAGGAGCCAAGGTTTCACCCCTGTCCTGACTTCCCCCAAAGCCTCTGGCTCCTGCTGCATCTGACAGGGCTCCCTTGTGGTTGCAGCAATACAAAGGACAGCCTGCAAAGTGACTGGAGGTACTGGGTCACAGATAATGTTTCTGCTCCTGGAAAGAGCTCTCTGGGGGATAGAAACACCTTGGTAAGAGTACAGTGCCACTGTGTACTGCTCTCCAAGCAACAAATCTTGAGAACCTCCCTCTTCTCAGTTCTGTGCTCACACACCAGAGGGAGGGAACAGCACTCGGTGGGACTGGTCTCCAGCATCACCTGATGCAGCAGCCCCAACACTTCTACCAACAATCCCCAGCAATGGCGTCTCATGCTTGTGCCTCACTGTGTGGAGGTGATATATCAGGATCTGGCATAGGTATCTTATTTGATGTTTACTCTTTTGGGCTCAGTAGGCTTTTTGGGGGACCCACCATCCAGCTCCCAAATAAACCACACATGGAGGCTTATTCTTAGTTATGAGTGCCCAACCTTAGCTTGGCTTGTTTCTTGACAGTTTTTCTTAAATTATCCCATCTATCTTTGGTCGTGGAGCTTTTATCTTTCTCTATTCCTGTATACTTTTTCTTTCCTTTTTACTCCATGTCTGCTGTGTAGCTGGATGGCTGGCCCCTAAAGTCCTCCTCCTCTCTCATTCTCCCATCTTTTCTCCCAGAGTTCTCCTTTCATTTATCCTCTCTGCCTGCCAGCCCTGCCTATCCTTTCTCTTCCTGCCTCGCTATTGGCTGATCAGCTCTTTATTAGACTATCAGACGTCTTAGACAGGCAAGGAATCACAGCTTCACAGAGTTAAACAAATGCAGCACAAACAAAAGCAACACATCTTTATGCCATTAAACAAATGTCCCACGGCATAAATAAAAGTAACACACCTTAAAATAATATTCCCCAACAGGTATTACCATTCACACAGCATTATCAGTTATGCTACTCAGTGGGGGCTGGAGAAAGCCACATCTGAATGGCATCAAGCAGCTTGTAAGTGGCACAGCCAAGACCTACATCCAAGTCTGTTAGACTACAGTCATTACCTTCATCACAAAACACCTGAAAGCTCAGGCTGGCAGAAATGTGCCTCTCCAGGCTATCCCTGAAAACAACCTTGCCTGTGCGATTGTGGCATAAGCCCAGCTGTACATCTCCTAAATGAAGAAATAAACCATTGGACCATCTCGTGCTGGAAACCTTTAACCCAAGCCGCATAAGTCCAGATGCACTGTGCAGCTTCTGTCCTTCCTTCTCCTGCCTTCTCTGCCTTCAGCCTGTTCAGGATGGCATCCACACAGCAGGCCTCCTCCAGCAACCCTAACCCTAACCCCTCAGTGTCACCTGGGGTCTGTAGGGAGTGCAGGACAACAAGAAGGGCCCAAAGGGAAGAGCCCCATTTTTCCTGGCTGTTCACTACCATCAATCCCAGGCTTTCACTGGGTTGTCCACACATGAGGTCACTAAAGAACAGTGACATTACTGCCATTGATCCGGTTTAAGGAGTTAATTGTGCTTGGTTCTCCAAGGCCAAGATTTGTGTCACACACCCAGAATGAGCAGAAAGCAGAGTCTACTAGGGGCAGAAGAGTAAACATGGAGCTCTGGATATGACAGGGCAAACAGTGGCGCCAGGCGTCTGCCACAGCTCTTCCCAAGACCAATGCTGAAACCTAATTCCCACTGTACCAGTGTTAAGAGGATGGACCTTCAAGAGGTGATGGACCAAGATGACTCCGCCCCACTGAAAGGAAGAACACCTTCTCTGAGAGTGGGCATATCATAAATGGATCCTTTCTTTGCCGAATAGGATAGAGAAAGCACTGGAAACAGAAGGCAGGCAGGGAGGGTTCAGAAACACGCCTTATAGGAAGGGGCAAGCACAAGATAGTGTGATGTAAATAAAGTCCTATCCACCCACCCAATTCTAGCCCGTGAAAAGAAGCCTTCTGCCCTCCACAGATGGTCAGCATTTAAGGAACCTTCTCGGAAGCCAAGGCAGGGCCCTCAGCACACCACAGAACGTGGTCTTAGATTCCCCAGGCTGCGGAATGAGAAGGAAGAAATTACTCTTCTTTTAAATCACCTGTTGTTGCTACAACAGCACAAAGGGACAAAGTGATAGTGTCAGTGGTATGCTAAGTTAGAACTGACTAATCCAAAAGGTGTGTGACCTTTACCTACTGTCCTGTCTTTTCATCAAAATCAAGAAACCTGTTACTCAGAATACAGTACACATTTTTTTTTTTTTAACCTCCTCTGTGTGTTTGGGTGGGGAGTGGACCAGACATAGCTTCAGTATGAAGCTAGCAGAAGCCAGTGCAGACAAGAAAAGCTGTGAGCAAGTGAATACCACAATCTGTATCCCCTGGGATTGCTTATGACTGCTAAACAATTAAAAGTGGAGGGTGAAGAGAGGAGGCAGAGGGTAGCAAAGGAACCTTAAGGTAAGGTCTGGGTAGACTCAAGACAGCCAGGCATAAAGTGCTGTGGCAACCCTTCTTCCAGACTGAGTGTTGGAGGAAGAGTCTTCAAGAGTATCCAAACCAATGCTGAGAGGAGAACAGGCTCATTAACAAGTTACACATTACCAGAGAAAATGTTTCTCCTGCAACTGGATCACAGCAGAAGTACAAGGTCCACCAGGAAGAAGCACAGTCAGCAGGTTCCCCTGGGATGGGGCAAGAACTCAGACTGTGTTCCCTGCAGGGGCACAGTAGTAACCCTAAAGGCAGCCATGGGGGAAAAGAGGGAGCGCCATAGGAGAGCTCTATGCAGACAGTCCCCAGCTTTCAAGATGCTTTGCCTGAACACATTTTCTCTGAAGAGGAGCCACCTTGCCCTGATGGGAGTCTCCCCTGCCCCGGAACTGTGAGCTAGCACTGACAGCCTGCTATGTCCACAAGCTCCACACCTGCAGATTCACCTTCAAAAGATCAAAAAACACAAACCTCATGCTACTGAACAGGACCTTCGCCTGGTCACTATTCCCTAAACAGTACAAGCCAACAACTATTTACACAGCATTTACTTTGCATTAGATGTCACCAGCAATCTAGAGATGATGTAAAGGACGCATGTGGGTTCTATGCAAATTCTCTGCCACTTTCTACTAAGAACTTGAGCTGTGGATTTTTGTATCCATGGGATCCTGGAAACAACTGTGCATGGATACCAGGAGACAAGTACATTTCCTTTCCGCAACGCTTTCTCCTCCTAGCAGACAGTGCTCAGAGCAGGTTCTGTCTTCGTACTGCTGAGCAGAGTCGGGTGGAAAGCCTAGGCTCTTTTTCCCTTACTGATTCACAGTGTTCCTTCTGAGAACAAAGAGGTTATAACCAACCTCATCATGCTCAGAAGAGGCGAGCTGTGTTACTCTCGAGGACAATTACACCCGGTGAGTGCCAATTTTAAATACTATCCAAAACCAACAGAAGGTGCCTTTCAAGCCCCCACCGCCTGTGTTCCCACAGCTCTACTGTCTGTCACAGGATTTCCCAAATCACAGATCCTATGAATGGCAGACATTAAAGTTACCAAACAGCATGTGGATACATGTTCGGTTGCTTCTAAATTCAGTTGTCAGAGAAAGAAACAGACAGGCAATGGCTAATATATGGTTTGCTGACTGAATGAACATTGGGTCTTTTTTTTTTTTTTAAATTTGTTTTTTGAACCAAGGCGCAAAAGCTTTTTCATCTTCCCTTCTCTACATCTGCTTTCTCTGTTACCAAATGCCTTTCTCCTCCACTGTCCTTGCCACCTACATCAAATAGAAGGCTCAGAAGTGTCTTCTTTGGATGACATCAGTAAATACCACTAACAAACCAAATCATGAACCACTGTCTAGGTTTCTAGATCAGAACACTCAGCTAAAATCCTCTGCCTACTTTGCACCTCATTCTTGGGGGTTGCTTATATGGGTCCATTCCCACTCATTCACAGTCAAACATCTACAGTGTACAATTGCTCTTGCCAAGAGGTGTCTCCTTAAAGGGCATGCAGAGAGCACAGACCACCTAGTCCCTCCCTGTCCTGCACACATCAGCCACTTCTTCCCCCAACTCAAGCAACACCACAGGCTCCAACAAGCCCCCAGGATTGTCAGTGTCCTCTCTACAAATGCTTCAAAGCCTGCGGCTGCTTGCAATTCACGGCACACCTGTCCACCACAGGATGCAGAGCTGATGCATTGGCATCCCTGGCGCTCTCCATCAGGCTCAAGTTATGGTCGCAATGCCACTTTCTTCTTCCACACTTCTAGTGGCTTCAAACACACTTTTTCATAAAATGCTAAAATCCTTAAAACAATAACCCATTTCCCAAACAGCAAACCACCCTTTCTGCCTCTGTACATTTTAGAAAAGGGATTTCCTGCCTTTGTCCGTGCAGGTAGGATCTGCACGCTGGGGGAGAAATCCTGCTTTCTATTAACATCACAATAACACTCGGGGCTGCACAGACAGGTAATGGATGAAGACGGAAGACAAGTGAAGAATGAGAACAATCATTCTTTTCTTCAACACAGACACCACAAGGTTCTAAGAAGAGTTTGAACGTGGCTAAGACCAGTAGCCAAAACATTTGAACACCCACCCTCCCCTTTTGGGTGGATGGTTGTGCCCACAGATACTAAACTCTGAAAAGAAAATAAGATCCAACTCTCATCTAGAGACCACTCAACTCACTATATAAATGAAACACCCTGAACAAATATTTAATCAGGGTCTATATTTTAAGGCCCAGTGCTAGTTTCAGGGAGTAGAGAAGAGACAGAGATTCTTCCCTCAAGGAACTTTCAATTAAACACACAAGCACAAGAAAAGAACTGAGTGCCAGGTGCAAAAGTGTGTTAATGACTTTTGGCTGCTGTGACAGGTACTGGGTGGATTTACTTTAGCTCGCGGTTTCAAAGCCTTCAGTCCATCCAAGCTCAACTGACTCAGTTGCTTTTAGGCCTGTGGCAAGGAAAAATACTAAGAAAGAAAGGAATGAAAGATGAGAGTTGTCCCCATCCACCACCCCCACTGCAGTCAGGAAATAGGGAGAAGAGAGGAAGGGGCCACGACGGTGAAACAATTCCTCCTCCAATCAGGCCCCGCTTCTAGGTCCTGTTCTGTTGACTAAGAACATCAACAGATCCATCTGTTGGCTAAGTGGGGCCTTTATAGTCCCATCACTTCTCCCAAGACTCTACTTCTGAACATCATAACACGTGAACCACAAGATGGGGACACAAAGAATCTCCAAATATCTAACCAGGATTCAATTAGTATCAATACTTGTCTCCCTCCCCCACCAGAGATAGGGTTTCTCTGTGTAGCTTTGGAGCCTGTCCTGGAACTCAGTTTGTAGACCAGGCTAGCATCGAACTTGCAGAGATTCACCTGCCTCTGCCTCCTCCCGAGTGCTGGGATTAAAGGCGTGCGCCACCATAATGGCAGATCAATACTCTTAACATGAAGGGTACATTCAAAATGCCAGCCATGAGCTCAGGAAGGGCACGATCCTGTGCCTGGGACTCTGGAGCTGCCTATAGCTCTGACTCAAACATTTGTTGTTTCAGGGAATAATCTACAGACAGAACAGACAACTAGAGAGGAAGTAAGTGTTCCAGTCGGGATCTGCAACCTCTGACTAACCGGAAGTCAGAAGAGGGAAACCGAGACCTTGGGTTTGGAAGAGGGGAAGAGGGGGTCTGAACCAACCCGGAAGAACTGGCACTGGGAGGGGAAGATGTCCTTTCACAGCAGTGACCTCAACAGAGCTGGGAAGGTGCAGAAATGGGCGTAGCCCAGACTACATTACTGAAGGGTCACAGAGAGTAAGGCAGAAAAGACAGCAGTCTAGGCTAAAGGAAGGTGGTCTTTAGACCTGGAGGAAGCCTGATCAGCCGCAGGATCAGGCAACACCTAGATCACAATCAGCCAGACTCACACATCTGAGAAATCCAATGACTACAAAACCAGGGTAGAAGAGCTCTAGAGACTTGCTGGTTGGCTGTGAGATTATCCTTCTGTCACGGTGGGGTGGGGGTGATGGAAGCAGCACCCACATCAGCGCTGGAAAATACTCTCAACACTGCACACCCAGCACTTTTTTTTAAAAAAGTCAAATAAAACAGAACACATTCTGCTATGCAAAGCACCCACTGGGGGAGGGGGTTGTTTTGTGAAACATTTGGTTCAGATATGCAGCCACGGATGAACGTGTTCGCAAAAGCATGACCACGATGTAGAACAGGTGGCCTGCTGCAGGCAGTCGAAAGGCCGGGAAAGCACGGGACAAAAGCATTTGTGAGGTGTCTTCAAATTCTAAGATTCTGGGAACCAGGTGTGGGTGGGTGTTCCACCTGTAATACCAGCACTTGTGAAGTCGAGGCAGGAAGTGACAGCCAATCTCAGCTACATTGTGAGTTTGAGGCCAGCCTATGATTCATAAGGTCCTGTCTCCAAAAAGTTTTTTAAGACACTGAAAATTAACAAAAAAAATTCACTTATTTTAGATATGAGTCCTAGCATAACAAATAACCCACAAGCAAAATTGAGCTACCACCAGGTAATTCAAATTTTAACTGACCCCAATGTTTCTCATACGCAACGGGCTGCAGAAGGTTAACTACACCTCATCTATGTGGCAAGACAGACACACTCAGAGTGACGGGTCAACCCTGTAACAGGCTTTCATTTCCACAACGACAGGCCCACATAGGAGGAATGTTTTGTAGGAGTTTTTATAGAAATTCCAAACATCTAGTACCAAAATTTATTTTTAATACCTACACTACAGCAGATTCTAGTAGTTCAAGATTGTGCGACATGTGCTTTTTAAAAAAAATAACTTTAAAACCACCAGTGTGTTTACAGGAAAGGCCTGTGCAGGTACAATTACTGAGGTGACAGGACAGCCTTGGAGAGCCAGTTCTCTCCTTCCACCTTTGGATTCCACGAAGAAACATTCATTGACAGCAGGTTTGCCCCGCAAAGCATCCTCCACTCACTGAGCCATCCGACTAGCCCACATTTTCCAGGCTAGGTCTTACTATGGTCCTGGCCAAACTAGAACAAGCCACGTAGCTCAGGCTAGCCTCAGCCTCCTGAGAGTGCTGTGGCCTATCACACACCACCACTCCCTGCTTGTGACGCATGCTTTTGAAAGCCTTTCTTGGAACAGGTGGCAGGTAAGGACTTGTGGATTCTCAGCCAGTCCATCAGGACATCTGCGGCCTCATCTACCTAAAGCGTTTTCCAAAAGCTAGCTCCAGTTGAGGGGTATCTCTGAGACCTCAGAAGAATTTGAGCAAGTGGCACAGAGTGAATACTAAGTACTTCTCTGTTAGACAAGCCATTTCCCCCACAAGCACAAGGGAAAATTTATGAACATGTGTGCAACTAAAATCATTACCACTGGCCATTCACTTGAGCCCAGCAAATAAGACTTTTTCATGAGAACTACACAAAGGTCTCTAACAACAGTGCCTATTACCCTAATTCTGGAGACTCGTTCCTCTAAAGAAATCCAAGCTCATTACGAACAGGACCTCAGGTACGGCTGCCACCTGTGCTATAAGGATTGCGTGGGAAAGGTCACAAGCACCAAACAGGATACAGCACTTGACACTCCCACAAACCAAACGTTTGTCTAACTTCAGAGTAAAACTCTAGCGTTTTTCTTTTCTTTTCCCACCTGGTCTGTTAGACTATGACAATTTGTGCCTGGCATGTAAAAGACCCTCAAAAAACACTTTCCAGTTCTCTGAACGCTAACTCAAGGTCAACAGATTCCCTCAGGCCTCTGAGACGTCCTGTGCTACCGGTGGGGCTTTGGGAAGGTGCCAACACGGCTTAACTTCCTGATCTCCCGGTGCCAGTTACTCTGCCCCACCAGGAGGCAAAGTCCTCGCCACACCCGACCCTCCCCTGCCTTAATGGCTGTTCAGTCGTCGCCCCAGGGATTCTTTCTACTGGAAAAGTCTTTTAGAGGTCAACGTCTCGCCCCTGCTTCCACAGGCACTGGAAACCCCAAGGTCACTTCCACCAGACCTTCGAGGTCTGAGAGTAGTTCATCACACAACTCAACCCAAACCAAGTTGGTTTCGCCCGTACGTTAGCACCCCCCACGGCGGCCACGTGCGTTTAACCGAAGCCACAAAGATTCCAGGCCGCGCGGGCCAGTTAAGTCTGAGCCCTCCAGCCCCGAGTGCTGGCCATCCCGAGCGAACGCAACGATCCTAAAGCACAAGCCCGCATCCCACCCGCGGCTCGGAGCTCACCGGGTGCGCAGCGCCTGCCACGCAGCGTCGATGTCGGCATAGAGGTTCTTCTCGGAGGGCTTGCCGGAGCTCACGCCGTAGCCCGAGTAGTCGTAGGAGAAGATGTTGCAGTTGATGCGCGAGCCCAGGCCGATGTAGAAGCTACACATCTGGCCCAAGTCCACGGCGTTACCGTGCGAGAAGAGCAACGTGTAGCGGCTGGAGGGCGCGCAGCGCACGAACATGCATCCCAGCCGGTTGTCGCGAGCCGTGCGGGAGAAGAAGACCTCGACGGCGTCCAGTTCGCGCTGCGAGTACTGCCAGTCGGCGCGCTCGCTCAGGTGCAGGCTGCACGCACCGGGGCCCGCACCTTCCTCGGCCGGGGCGGGCTGAGCCGCCGGTGCGGGTGCGGGGGTCGCAGCCGGCGCGGGTGCGCGCTGCTCGGGCGCCAGCACCGTGTAGGTGGGTTCGGGCGGCAGGAAGGCCAGCTTGGCGGCGATGCGGCTCGGACAAGGCGGGCAGCAGAAGAGCCAGCACAGCTCGCCCAGCGAGAAGCCGTTCATCCTGGGGCCGGGCTCGGGCATCGGGGCGGCCTGGAGCCCGCCGCGGGCGGGAGGGAAGCGCAGAGAGCGCCGAGGGAGCGCGCGCCGGGAGCGGGAGGCCGGCCGAGGAGGCGGAGAGACGAGGGGCGGGGCCAGGCAGGCGCTACGCGGCGAGCGGGGCGGGTCAGCAGCGGCCCCGCAGCCCCGGCGAGGCGCGGACGGCCGGGGCTTGCGAGAGGCACACAAAGCCGGCGGCGGCCATGGCCCGCTCCAGCGCGCCGCCCCGCCCCCGCACGTTGCCGCCACTTCCGGGTTACCGCGCGGCGCGCCCCCACAAGTGGGCGGAGCTACTCCTCCGAACGGACGCCCAAGTCTGAAGCGAGACTCCCCCATCTGGGCGGAACTCCCGCCTCTGGGCGGGGATTAGCGCATCTGGGCGGGGCTACTCGTTGGAATGAACCCCGAGTCAGGAGCGACGATCCTGGATGGGGGCGGGGCTCTGGAGGTAAGAGGGCGGGGACGGTTGGGATTAGCCTGGAATGAAAGAAGGTAGGTGTGCGGTACCTGCGGTTTCCGTTCTCCGAAACCAACTTCTGTCCTGGCGTGGGTTATTGGGAATTTATGGAAAAGGAAATTATTGGGAAAGAGAATAGCATGAATTAAAAATACCTCGCTCTCGTCTTTTCATCACTACTTTTTTTTTCTCTTTTGGTTGTGTGAGGCAGTTTAGCCTAGGCTGGTTTAGAACTCATGACTCCGCCAGCAAGTGCTGAGATTCCAGACTCTTTGAACAGCCTCCACCATACGAGCGCCGGACCATCTCGTGCCTGTTCACGTGTTGCGGGTGGCTATCGTGTGTGTAGCTGTACCAGTCTTTCTGTGACCACTATTACAGCATAGCCTGGTGGTTTTTACAGCAAATGATGTTGATGTGGTCCTTGCTCCCCACCCCACACACCTCACATCAGCCCCTGTGGTGCCAACTGGGTACTCTGTATCTATCTTTTCTGATGATAGTTTCTCTCAAATTGTTTTGGCGCCAGTTTTAATCATGAAAGACCACAACGGTTTTAATCCACTGTGGTCTTCACAATCAGCCTCAGATGCTTTTTCAGATATAACTCTCAGGGACTTGAAACCGTGTGAACTGTGGTGTCCAGCTGGCAGAGCCTCTGCCCTTCCCCCACGGGCTTTAGCATCAGGCTTCCGTTTCTGGAACAGAGAGGAGGGCATCCCAGACTACCTACATAATGCAATCAGAGCCCCAGTCGGCAGTCACCACTCCAGACCTGTTTCCCTCGCAGAAGGCCCAAGAAGGACCACTTTTTTCGAATTCTGAACACTATAAACTAATTTATCAGTACCAACTTGTAGTAACCTTGACTGAGTTTCAAAAGGCCATGTCTTTACTAAATCAAGTGTTAGATGTGTTTGAATTACCAAACTGTTCCCAAAGTCTGCCCACAAAGCCTCTTCAAGTTTGCCGGGCGAGACTGTTCTGTCTTAGGCAGGCTTTAGCTTCTGGCCTTCAGTTTCGCTTTTCCCAAAAACTTTGTGAGTGGTTACATGTTGTTATATTTTGCCTCCTTGTTTCTTGTATTCTGTAGCTATGTGGATGGTGTTTTTCATGCTGTTGTACCCACTGGTCAAGTGCCAGAGCTACAAAAGATAAGACAATGTCTGCCATGGTCAGGATGCTCAGAGAAGATTAAAAACCGCTTTGCATATGCATTAAAGAAACTATTAACTCAGAAATGGTGACAGGGGAATCAGAAGTTCAAGGTCATCCTCAACTACATAGTGAGCTGAGGCCAAACTGGGCAATGAGACCCTGTCTCAAATACATACATACATACATATATACATACTCAAGTACATACATACATACATATATACATACTCAAGTACATACATACATACATATATAGTGGGTTTGGAGGATTGAACTCAGATCATCAGACTTGAAACCACGCAGTTTTACTCACTGAGCCATCTTATAACTTTAGACAATGGTCTCAGGTCCCAACTTGGTGGCGGTATTTCTGTGAGGAATAGATATGTAGTACATTTCACGCTAATCTAATGCAGAACAAGCATAGAGGACTCAGAACTGAGAAGAAAAGTATCCACTACTTGTTGACTCTTTCTCCAGCACCGCTCCTCCCACCTAACAGAATGGACAAGCGCAGAGCTCTTGAAAGGTCACCCAAGGATTCCTAAGTCCGCATCTTTGCGCTGCCAGTGGAAAGGACAACAGTCTTGTTCCAGATGTCCTGGTAGCACTCCTTAGACTCTTGGGATACTTCAAGTTGTTTATTTGGTTTAGTCTCTGTCTCTTTCCGAAAAGGATTTGTGCGATATGATTTGGCACATTGCCGATAACTAAAGAAAAAGCCTAAATTTTTGGATCACTTTAAGAGACTAGGCAGAGTAAAAAAAAAAAAAAAAAAAAACCTTCAACAAACACCTTGAAGCTCTTTGGATGCTACCCTCTCTGTACAACCATCTTTAGATATGAGCATCCGCAGGCACCATCTTCAGGTACGAACATCCACAGGTGAGACAGGATGCCTATTGATGCCTACCACAGAGAAGTGCTATGCCCCATCAGATGCAAGGGCCAGGGCTAATTTGACCTTAAAGGACTCCCGTGTGATTCTTAATGTTCTACCAGAGTGAGATCTATCTAACTTTGAATTCGGATCAGCAAATGTATTTGTTGGGTGTCTAGCATGAGTCAGTCAATGAATTGACCTGGGACATGTGAAGGAGAACGTTCATGCCACAGCCATGTGTAAGGATTGTCACTGCCGCTGAAACAACTCTATCCCCACCCACCAGCGGGGGCTATCATTAGCTCCACAACACACCATTTAGCTGAAGGCATTGGTTCCCACTATTTGATAGTAGAGGCATTTACATGTTTGACATTGTCTTTCGTATTGGTTGTCTACATGCTAAATTGCTGAAGATTGACTTGATTTATAAATGCAAAGCATATTAATAATGGAAAAATGATCCATGTGTTACGGCCAGAAGATAAGGCTGAACACGCATGCTTAGAAACTAACCTGAGAAAAAAAAGAAAAAAAGAAAAAAGCCAGGCGGTGGTGGCGCACGCCTTTAATCCCAGCACTCGGGAGGCAGAGGCAGGCGGATCTTTGTGAGTTCGAGACCAGCCTGGTCTACAAGAGCTAGTTCCAGCGCAGGCTCCAAAGCCACAGAGAAACCCTGTCTCGAAAAACCAAAAAAAAAGAAAAAAGAAACTAACCTGAGAGCTAGGGAGATGGCTCGGCCTTTAGAGCACGCGCTGCCCTCACAGAGGCCCTGAGTTCAGTTCCCAGCACCACGGGCAATCATGTGCACACATGCACACAATTAAAAGTAATAGAAAAAAATCTTTAAAATACAAAACCTGTCTCATCTGTCAGGGTGGAATCAGACACACTGTCCTTTTTCTTACTTTGTTTCTTTCTGATGCCAGAGACTGAGGTCAGGGACAGGAGCCAAGTGGATTCTGTCCATCATTGTTCTCCCTATGACAACATAGATGACAGACTGTTGGAAAATATTATGCTGCTAATGAAGGAATGATTTTGGTGAATAACTCTATAGACCAAGCCTGTTCCTTTTGGTGTGAACAGTATTAATACAATGAGGGCTGGAGGAAGATCGAAGTGACCCACACTTCTGCTAACATGACACTTGATGGCCAGTGTCCGCATGCTCTGTGACTTAGCTGTGCAGCCACCAAACCTTTCTTGAAGGCAAAGCCCAGATTTTGTCCTCAGTAGCAAGGCTTACAAGGAAGATAGTCACCCAGCCTCCCTTGATATAAGCAGAGCCACGTGACATGACTCTGCCCAGTAGAAGCAAACATCCTGACGACCTTCCAGAAATACATTCTTTTCAGGACTGGTGAGCAACTAGGAGTGAGATTATCTGGCAGGTAGACAGATGAAAGAGAGGGACCACAACTAGGTAATAAAGATGGTGAACTTCCAAGGTGGCTGGCTTCTTTATCCTCCTCTGCATATTAAAGATTTAAAGGCCTTTCTCCTGCCCATAGTCCCTCTGCTCAGCGACTGGCCCAACAAGTTCCAGGTTGGATCAGGTTATGTTACACAACAGTTGTGGGGCAACCATCCTATCTTTCTCCAAACAGACCAACCCTAAATCAGGGAGGAAATCTCTTCAGACTTTAAAAAAAACCCAACCCTCTAGAAGAGACTAGATTTCTCAGCTCTCTGAGTCCCCCTTTGCTTTGCCGAGGGTATTTTTCTTTTTGTTTCTGCTACATGTATGTTTCCTCACCTCTGTTGATTGAAGCTCCTGTTAACTGTGTCCGAGATTTCTACCCTACTACCGGTCTCAATTGAGATGCTTTCCTACCTTTCAATTCTTCAACTGGCAGACAAAATGATCAAGACCCCTAAACCGAATCACTGGGGTTTGAACACAGGACCTTCTGTATGCTGGGCTCAGTGGCAGAACCATTCAGCCACATTCCCAGCCCAAAGTCAGACTCAGCATCACTTTCTTGTTTCACTTGGGCAGCAGGCTGTGTTGCTAAAACTGTAGCAACCAAGAGATGGAATTTCAGCCCGGCGGTGGTGGCGTACGCCTTTAATCCCAGCACTCGGGAGGCAGAGACAGGCGGATCTTTGTGAGTTCGAGGCCAGCCTGGTCTACAGAGCTAGTTCCAGGACAGGCTCCAAAGCTACAGAGAAACCCTGTCTCAACACCCCCCCCCGCAAAAAAAAGAGATGGAATTTCACACTGAAAGGTGGTAGTGTAACGCCCTGTAACACCACAGAGAACCCACTACAGATGACCATGCAAACATAGCTTATAACCAATTGGAAGTCTTTATTCCAGCTGGCTAGAACTATGCTCTGGTATTCAGGGACCCAAGTGTAGCTCCAAACCCTTAGAGCTAAAAGCTTTTAAAGGCAAAAATCACATCCTAACATCTCACTTTGCAACTGTGTGTGGGGGGGGATTGAGGGGGAGGGAGATTTTTGCACAAGCAAACAGTTTGGCAGAGGTCAAGTTAGTTGGGACATCTTAACTTTGGGTTCCTAGAATAGAGTTGGGTAATAATTTTCCATGGGATTCTCCATCAAGGAGATCTAATTTCTAGTTAAACCTGGAACGGCCTCAGTAAGAATACAAGATGGAGGAACCTCTGCACTCTTTCCCTGTCACGTTCATCACCGGTTCTATGGGCATGAGTCAAATCATTGACTTCTGTTCTGGAGGGGGCATAGTTGGTCCTAAGGACCATTAGCTTTACTAAGTTTATCCTCTATTTGATGTAGTTTGCCATGCAGTTGAGGATGCAGGGTTCCACCATTAACCCCATCAGAATAAGAATCAATGGCCTGGCTAGCACTGATGGTAAGGTGGTCTTTCCCTAATTACCATTGACTGGTTGGCATAGAGATAGCAAGTTTCTCCCAAGACCATGCAGAATCCTCCTGGTTCCATAAAAAGGTTTAACCTCCTCCAATTCTATAGTGAGCCCACTTGACTCTCCAAATTCTATCTCCAGCCCAGAAATAAAATTCTCCAAATTGCATAGGTCTAAGTATGTCTGGGAACCGAGTTCCCTAAAGTTTTGGTTCCCAACAATCAAAGCTGAGGTGCCTACGACAGTTGCACCAGCTGTTCCAGCCCCTACTAGGATCAAGACAAGAATCAGGGCTGTTTGGTGGTCATTAACCCTGAGTCAAGGCCAATATGAGCTCTCTCTTCTCTTCCTCCATTATGAGCGTATATGTGGCGGATAACATAGTCTGGTAGACATGGAGTGGGGTGTGACTCTCTTGTGAGTCAGAGGAGGCTCCTAGTCAAATCATTAGCACAAACAAGCCAAGTAATTTGAGGACACGATGCAGGTACCTTGTCCTTGGCAGGACAACTCAATGTTGGCAGGGCATGCATAAAATTGTAATCCCCAAAGGCCTTTTTCTAGCCAATCTTTCTCACAACCTGATTTACTGATCCTTATCCCTCCCCTAGACCCAAGTTTTTCCACCCCTGAAAGGGACATTAGAGAAAAGATATCCATCCAGAAGATTTCCTTCCCTGACTTTTATGAATTCCCATGCCCAGGTTTGGGGCTAGTGGGGACCATGTATTGCAGATTAGTAAACTCTGGACAGTCTTATCTTTAAGGGGTCCAAGGTCCAAGCGACCGCCCATCTGTCATCATCCTCAGCCTTTTTGTCAAGGCATGACACCAGTTTTACAGCAGCTGGGGTAGTGAGGATGACTGGGTAGGGTCCCTTCCAGGTTGGTTCCAAGGTCCAGTCAGGGATCCTCTTTATCCAAACCAAGTCTCCTGGATGGAACTGGTGGGCAGATCCAGAGGTGGAAGGTGGCAGGATTCTCTTCATAGTCTGGTCAATGGACTGGCAAGCTTCCTGCAAAGCCTGATATGACCTGAGAAAGGAGTGGTTAGGCATTTCTGCCTGGAGAATATCTTGGATGGATGGAAGGTTCTAGGCAGAGCCTGCTTGTTAGTTTCCAAGCCACTCAGACACGAAATAATCACACAGAAACTATATTAATTGCAAAACTGTTTGGCCAATAGCTTAAGCGTATTTTTAGCTAACTCATACATCTTAAATTAATCAATTTCTATTATTCTGTATATTACCACGAGTCTCGTGGTTTACCAGAAAGGTTCCAGGGCGTCTGTCTTCTTCAGCAGTTACATGGCGTCTCTCTGACTGTGCCTTCTTCCCTTTTCTATCTGCTTGGAATTCCTACCTTACTCTATTCTGCCCTGCCACAGGCCAAAGCAGCTTTATTCATTAACCAATATAACCAACACACATATAGAAACACTACCCACACCAGAAGGTTCTGGTGGTTTGAATAAGAATGGCTCTCATAAGCTCATATAGCTTGAATGCTTAGTCACAGGCGAGGGGCACTACTTAGAAGAAGTAGGTGTGGCCTTGTTAGAGGATGTATGTCACTGGGGGTGGGTTTTGAGGCTTCAGAAGCCTAAGCCAGGCCCACTGGCTCATTCTCTTCCTGCTGCCTGTGGATCCGGATGTAGAACCCTCAACTTTTCCAGCACCACGTCTGCCTGTACGCCACCACGCTCCCCACCATGATGATAACAGACTAAACCTCTGAACTGTAAGCCAGCCCCAGGTAAATGCTTTCTTTGATAAGAGTTGCCATGGTCATGGTATCTCTTCCCAGCAACAGAATACTATTGAAAAGAGAGGTGGTCTCCTTAACACAATTTCAAAAGAGGTAAGCCTCTCCCAGTGAAGAGTATATCAGGCCCTGAGAAGGGTAAAGGGGAGGAGATTGACTCAATTTTTCACCAGTTTCCAGGACCAAGTTGCTCAGTCTCCTTAAGAGCTCTATTCATCCTTTCTATCTGGCCTGAGCTTTGTGACCTATACACACAGTGTAATTTCTAATTAATACTTAATACCTTTGTCAGATTTTTGAGACACTTTGGCCATGAAGGCCAACCCATTGTTGAACCCCAGAGCTAGGGGCAATCCAAATGTAGAAATTCCTTAGTAACTATTGGAGCAGTCTCTTTTCAGGTGGGGTAGGCCTCCACCGTCCTAAGAAGGTGTCTACAAACACCAGCAAATATTTATAGGCAGAAACAGCAGGACAGATTCCAGTAAAGTCGCCTCCCAATGTTCCCCACACGGTTTCCTCAAGCCTGGATCCCTGGTGGGGTTTACCTGAGTACAGATGGCCCAAACTAAAAGTGGTGTCTTTGATCAGGCTTTCCAAATCTGGAACACAATACCCGGCCCTGAGGAGCTCAGCAGCGTCTGCAGCTCCAAAGTAAGCGGCTCGGTGGAGATCTGTAACCAGTTGCCTTCTCAGGCTCATGGGAAGGATGGGTCTGTCTGCATCTGGCAGCATCCACCATCCTTGCTTTTACCGCATGGCCAGTCTTGTTTCTCTGTCTGTCTCACCCTGGGGTGCACTCCAGATAGTCCAGTAAACTGGGCTCCAGTGGGGCTACCAAGACTTGGAGAGGACCCACTGACTGTAGGGCCACTTCCCCAGTAACCAAGTCAGCCATATGGTTGCTTCTGGGAGAATCACCTTTCAGGTGTCCTTTGCAATGGATACCCTCTTGGGTAACCAGATAGCTTCCAGTAGAACTAAGATTTCTTCTCTATTTTTTGACTTGTTTTCCGGTTGAGGTTAGCAATCCTCTTTCCCTGTATAGAGCCCATGGCCATGGGCTGTGGAGAGAGCATGTTGGCTGTCAGGGTATATGGTCATAACCTTGTCTTTCCCGCAGCAGAGAACTTTAATCAAAGTCAAAAGCTTGGCTCCTTGAGCTGAGGTTCCCCTGATTAAAGATTGTACCCAGATAATCTTACCTTGAGTCACCACTGCTGCCCCTGCATACCTGATCCTGCTTGGGGACAAGACTGCTCCCATCTGTGAAAAATACCTCATCTGTTGTCACCAACACGACACCAGTCAGATCAGGCCTGACAGACTGGATCAGGTCAGTCACTTCAAGACACTCAGACAGTGAACCCATGGGGTCATATTTAACAGGAGACTGGCAGGGCTGAGGGCTAACATCTTGTGACCAAATGCAGGGTTCATTCAGAAGCAGGGCTTGGTATTGGGACACCCCAGCCTTAGAGAGGGGCTTTAGTCCTCTCAGGTGCTCCCCTCAAGAAGGCCTCAACAGAGTGAGGGCCAGTCAGGAACAGTTCATGACCTAAAGTTGATTTGACAGCTCTTTGTACCAGCAGGGCAGTGGCAACTGTGGCTCTTAGATACCCTGGTCATGCAGCTGTGACCAGATTAAGTCTCTTAAACAGATATGCCACTGGTCTTTTCCAGGGTCTCAGGACTTTCATGAGGACCCCTAGGCAATGTCTCTGGTCTCATCTTTGTACAAGTGGAATGGCTTTGTAATGTCTGGGAGAGCCAGGACTGGTGTGGACAGCAGGGCCTTTTTTTTTTCAAGGCCTTGAAGATCCTCTGCCTAGTCTCAGGCCATTCCAAAGACTGTGTGCCCTGGTGCTGGCAGCTCAGCAAACCCCACCATCCATTGCTGGCAGCATCCAGCTGCCTCCAGGAATTCCTATACTTGTTTTTTTCGGGGAGGGGGCAGAGCGGGGGGGGCAGATTGCAGGATAGCTGAAACACAGCTGTGGGAAACCATCCACCTTCCTTCCTCTAGGCTATAGCCTAGGCGTGTGGCCAGAGGAACACACGACTGAGAATTCTTAACTGTGATTTGGTACCTCAGGGCTTGGAGGGCCTCTGTCAGCTGTCCACATTCTTCCTCAGTAGTTGGAGCTATGAGGAGGCCAGCTACACACTGGAGCAGGGTGCTTTGTGGATACTCTTGCCTCAATTCCATCAGCTCTACACTAGGGCCCTACCAAATGATGCTGGCGAGCCCCTGAACCCCTTCTTCTGGTCTATTTCCCCATTTCCTCTCTTGTTTATCTCCCCAGGGGAACAATCACCTCAGAGTTTCTTTCCCTTTATGTCATCAGCTGAATCGTGGCTGTTGTAAACTTCCAAAAGTTGAGACATATTCATCCCTTTAAATCCCTGTCATTTCTGGAGCTTCGTCCTTATGTCTGGGACCAACTGCAGGGCAAAGGTAATATCAGTGGTTCACTGGTTTTGTGGGGCATCTGGGTCTATGGGAGTAAATACCTGGCATATTTCACAGAGCTGTTCCAGAAACCTAGTGGGCGGTTCTTCTGGTCCTTGAGTAACCTGACCTACCTACCTTGGATACATAGGCAGGTTTTATGACTGCTGCTTTTAGCCTTTTTTGTTTTATTATCCCAATAATGATTGGCATAGAAAAAAGGCTTCCAATTTCTTCTAACCTTGAAACAGTTTTCAATGGGCTGAAAGGGCCTGTGGCTTCCCTGAAAATGGAGGGTTTGGGGGTCTTCCAATTATCCAAGCCACTGGTAGAGAAGAAGCTATAAACCGTGAAGGGTGGGAGAGATTGAACCACCACTCTCCTGCCCCCATGGCACTACTGGGAGAATTACTTCCCCTTTCTCTGGCTGCAGCCAGCTGCTTAGAGAAGGAGGGGAAGGAACAGAGAGTGTTCTGACTGAGGGCGCAAACTCAGAGACCTCCCCCCACCCCCCGGACTACAGCTGGGAACCAAGCAACTAAACAAGCCAGAAGAGGAAAGGAGAAGGTCCGATTTCTCCTGTGGAGCTGAGAGAACAGACAGAGGCTTGGTTTTTCTGTGAGTGACCAGGGCAGCCCAAAAGGATTCAGGTCCCCAACAAGAGGGCACAAGCCTTAAGCCAAGGGGGTATGTGTGGCTGGGGAACCACTAACATCACCATAGCAACACGAACAGCTGGCTGCCAAGGTGCCACCCAAAGGAGGTGTGCCACATCAAGGGTGGGCAGCCCTGGACGGTCCATGAGCCAGTGGGAAAGCAGGAAATTAGGCGATTCATCAAGGGCATTGGTAGCTGTGATCTAGGTCATCTCACTTCCCTTCCGTTTTAGATCCGTTCCTCCAAACAATAGAGCTGGCAGAAACACACAGTGACACCTAGTCATACGTGACACATTCATACACCTGAACAGACCAGGTGAGTCCAGTGACACTTCACACTGATTCTGGACACAGGATCTGCGACTTTGTCAGACCTCCTCCCCTGTGTCCTATCCAGACGACACCTCTTACAGACCAAACTCACCTCCCTGGTGTTCAGACCAAATGACTTTTGATTTCTCTTTTTTTTGGGGGGTGCTGCAGCAGAGCCCCTCTGGAGCACTCAGCAGGGATGGGTTGGAGAAGATTTTCTGAGTTCCCTGGAACCTCTCAGTGTGCTCACCCCCTAAAAGTTCTCACCAGTTGGGGCACACTTCCTCAACCCTGGGGGTCCCAAGACCTTCTGTGTTGGGGTTCAGTCTCTGGGGGTTTCAGTGTGGAAAATATTACAAGGAGCCCGCACCACTCAGACACAGTTTGTAGCCAACGGAAAGTCTTTATTCTAGCCAGCTGGGACTACACTCAGGTATTCAAGAACCCAGTGTAGCCCTGAACATTTAGATCAAGAAGCTTGTAAAGGCAAAACCCACACCCTGCTGTCTTGCTCTGCGGCTGTGTTGTGTGTGGTGGGGGTGCACAACGAATCAGTTTAACAAAGCTAACTTAGCTGGGGCATCTTGACCTTGGTTCCTAGAAAGAGTTGGGTAATTTCCCATGGTATTCTCCATCTAGGAGATCAAATTCTAGTTAAACCTGAAATGGCCTAATAAGAACACAAGATGGAGGAACCTCTATACTCTCTTGTCCTGTCACAATAGTTCAGAAAAACATAGTTCCCTCCCCCCACTTATTTTCTCTCTCTCTCTCTCTCTCTCTCTCTCTCTCTGTGTGTGTGTGTGTGTGTGTGTGTGTGTGTGTGTGTGTGTGCAAGTGTGTATTCACTTCTGGACATCAGCAGTTGGTTCTCTTCTTCCATGTACGTTCATAATGGAACTCAAGTCATTAGGCTTGGTGGCAACTGCCCTTCTCTGCTGAATCATCTTGCTGGCCCCAAAATTGACATTTTGTTTTGTTTTGTTTTGTTTCTTGAGTCAGGGTTTCTCTGTGGCTTTGGAGCGTGTCTTAGAACTAGCTCTTGTAGACCAGGCTGGCCTCGAACTCACAGAGATCTGCCTGCTTCTGCCTCCCAAGTGCTGGGATTAAAGGTGTGCGCCACCACCGCCTGGCTCAAAGTTGACATTCTTACAGTTTTGTTGAATTAACTTCCAACTTTGGCCTTTGTTACACGTCAAAACCGGAAATCTTTTCATTTCACCATTGATCTTGTGTTTGCTTTGTTATCTGTGATTCAGTGCAGCATTAACCAATAACAAGAATCAGACACGACAGATTTTACACTGTTCTTAAGGGTTTCCTCAATACTGACACAGTGCGCATTGTATCGTAAGCTGTGAAATAGTTATGCCTAAACCCTACTTGTTCCTGAACAGAAAAAATATGTGAGTATGACCAATGATGGAGGAGACTTTCAAGGATGTATCTGTTTAACCAACACATCTAAGTGGGAAGAAATGAAAAGTTCACCATTTCTAGATTAGAGTACAGGATACTTTGAGATGACTGCCAGGATCTGTGCTGGCATTAATCCAGGGGAGGGCCTACCATTCAGAGCCAAACTTTGTTTAAAGACAAAATACCTTGCCCCTCTACCCTTTTCATTCTGAGGCCTTTTATCCAACGTGTTGTAAATAAGGTCACAGAAGCCCAGTGAGTGGGAATGGGCATGGGGGATGAGGGGTGGGGAGTAAGGGTGGGAAGTTGGGGAGTAGGGAGTGGGGGAGCTCCAAGAGCTGCAAAATGCTGAGAAAGCACCTTGGAGATAAGAATTGAGAGAAATAAAGCACAGGGCCCCTAATCTTCCCAAAGCTGAGATCATTCATTCTACAGACGAGGGCACCCTCCTGCCACCCAGAGCCTCTGAAACGGATCACAATATTTGGAGTTGTTCATCGACTTGAAGATGGGGCCTGTGTCCCCCTTGTTTCCCCGTGACGTCGGAAGGACAAAGCATCATATCCTAATCCCATGACGGGAACTCAAAGCAAATCTGTCAATTGATTGGAATTCAGTTTCTGGTGATTGGTTTTTAATTTGCTACGCTGTCATGTCACAGGTGAATTGAGTTTGGTGAAGTAATTAGTAAATGTTTAGTTAGTGGTAACGTAGAGCAGAAAGTAGGGAGGGGTAACCTGTGTCTGCCAAGATTGCGAATGCAAAACATCAGAACATCCATTTTAAAGTCTTCCCTCCAGCCAGAATTTTGGAAAGCAGGGCATTAGAATAGTTGTCTGACTAGTCATTAGAATAATTGACTGACGAGTAGTATTGTTCCAGGGAATCTACAATAATAAATATTGAATGTATACTTAAAAAACAAAACAGTAAGGCTTGCATAAGACCAGAGAGAAAAATATACTGCTCCAACAGTGGCAAAACCTTTCTCACAGGAGAAGGCTGGTGTTTCAGACCTGTGAGGACACAGGGACTTACCCAGCTAGTTACGTATTTGAAAAATCTCTGTTCTGATGGATCCACTGTTCAAAGTTGGTGTGCGTGTGTGTGTGTGTTCATGTACTCTTGCACAGGTGCAAGTCTAGACGTCTATGCCTGGGGAGACCAGAGGTCCCCTCTGTTGCTCTCCACTTTAAGTTTTTGAGACAGGGTTTCTTGCTGTCTGTAGCTTAGCGATTGGCTACACTGGCTGGTGAGTTCTGTCTTCCTGTGAGTGCTGGGGAGCCAAAGTCAGCTTTTCATGCTCGAGCATCAAGCCTTTCATCAACTGCATCATCAGCCCCGATTATACCAAAGTCACCTGAAAAAATCTGTAAAGATAATTGCTACTTTTTAATGTTGTTTAAAATTATGTCTATGGAAAGGCCTGCAAGTAGGGGAATTGGACCTGAAGAAGGGTTGATCAAGAAATTGTACAACGGTGTCTGCAATCTCCTGGCATGTTATAGACCTCTTCAAAGAGAGAGGTCCCCTGGGCCAACTCTACATCACAGACAGAGCCTTCCCAGAATGCAGTGCAACCAGCTCCAGGGAAAGAGTAGCAGCCTCCTTAACACCAGTGATTATGTAGACCCAGAGGACAATCTCTCCTCTCTATCTTCCACCCAAAAAAGGGAATGAGGGATCTTCCTTGCCCTGCGGGTCTGTCCAACCCTTCTGGCAACTGTCACATCATACTTTTATCACCCAATCTTCTGGACTCGGACACTATGCGCCTACCTGGGTCTCCTCTGCCACCACCCCCCCCCAACACTATTAGAGTGCCCTACTTATTCTCAGGCATCTGGAATCTCCTAGGTATTCATGCCCTGGTTCCCTCAGGTAAATTGTAAAACCAGGGGACAGCCTCTGCTCTCCAGCCTCCACCCAGAAAAAAAGAGAGACAGGGGTTCCAGACAAGCATAACTTGTACTGTGAACTATTAGTTGTTTTGGTTAGACTTCTTTTGTAATAGATTACTTTTTTACTTGCTTGTATGTTTGTTTGTTTTGAAACAGGGTCTTTCTATGTAGCCCTAGCTGTCCTAGCGCTCACCACGTGGACCAGACTGGCCTTGAACTCACTGAGATCCTCCCGCCTCTGCCTCTTGCGTGCTAGGATTAAAGGTGCGTGTGACCACACCCACAGCAATAAACTGCTCTTATGCCATAAAAGAAACCTATGTGTATGGGAACCATATGTGCACATGAGTCAGAGATGCCCTTAAAGGCTGGAAGTGTTAGATAGCCTGGGGTTGGAGCTACAAGAGATTGTGAGCCATTTGATGGGAGCAGCAGTTGACATGGGTGCTGGGAACCAAATTCAGGTCCTCTGTAAGAGCAGTGTGGGCTCTTAGCAGTCTTGTGTCTGCTGTCTTGTGTCACTAGTCCTTGGTACTCTTTTGAGCATAATACTACAAGCAGAAACCACAGAGGACAATGCGGAGACGTGGATGGTTTGATGGCCGACGTTTTCAGTCACATCACACGGAAGTATTTGCAGATAACACGATAAGATGTTGAGGACGAGCTGCCAAGAAGAAGTCAGAGAGAGAAGATGATGGATGTGAGACAAGACTGATCATTTGTGAGCTGATAATCGTTGAGTCTGCGTGCTGAGTCGATGGGGACGGGGAGGGAGGTTCTACATATACCGTCCTATGCTTGTAAGTATTCGAAGGTCATTTTCATAAATACGAATTATGTTGTTTAGGTCCAGTGTTTTCACAAACTGGGCAAAACTTCTGTTACACCTCGTTATTAAAAAGTCAGGGTGAGGAGGCCAGGCCCAGAGAGGAAATTGCTGGCTCTGCAAGCGCGAGGGTCTGAGTTTGATTCCCAGCACCCATCAAAGAGAGCCCGGTGAGCTCTGTAACCTCAGCACAGGGTGGGCAGAGATAGGCACAGGGGCTTGGGCATTGCTAGTTCGTCAGTTTCGATGAAACAGTGAGCTCCAAGTTCAGTAAGGGAATTTGTCTATGAAAAGAAGGTTGGAGGGAGAGAGAGAAAAGCCCTCCATATCATTCGGCACCCCCACACACCAATGAACACACACACACACACACACACACACATACACACACACAAACACCCTTATTCAGTGGAAAGAAAGACTGATTACAGGCATTTTAAAAATTTATTTATTTGTGTTTTTTGTGTACACTGATGCTTTGTCTGCTTGTCTGCCTGTGTAAGGGTGTCAGATCCCCTGGAACTGGAGTCGCAGACCATTGTGAGCTGTCATGTGGGTGTTAGGAATTGAACCCAGGTCCTCAGGAAAAGCAGCCCATGCTTCTAACCACAGATCCATCTCTCCAGCCCCCAGGCATTTTATTTTAAAAAGTACAAAAATCCTAGCACTAAGGAGACCAAGGCAGAAGATTCAGAGAATTGCTTCAAGTTTAAGGACAACCTGAACTGCATATTGAATTTTACTTCCATAGTGAAGTCCTTTTGGTCTAGAGAGAGAGTTCCAGGATGGTCACCTTGTCTCCAAAAACCAACCAACCAAACAAACAAACTATAGTAGCGAACAATACACATATGGAAAATATTAAAATATTTAGTGTGACTAATTTCAATGAATCTGGGGCCTGGTGAAATGGTGAGATGGCTCAGTGGGGAAAGGGGCTCACCATACAGCCTAAAAAACAGAGTTCAACCTCCACGACCCACGAGGTAGAAAGAGAGGACCCACACGCGCATGCGCACAGTGGCATAGTCACCCTTCCCCTTCCCCTTCCCCCACACAAGATAAATATAACGAGGTTATTTTAATAAATATGCTTTCATCCGTGGATCAACACAAACACTGCCAATAAAATGAGGAACTGGGTGAGGTGCTGGGTGTGGTGAGGGGGAGAGTGATCATCCTCATGGTTTTCTGCCGAAGGGGTTCATTGGAAATCCTTTTGGACGGAAACAATATATCCCAAGATGCTTAAAAATATACCAGATCTGTAATCCGGTCATTCAGGTTGGAATTCGGGCAAAAGAAACAACTCGCAGGGATTTTCAACCCTAGGATGCCTGTGACAACATACTTCCAAGAGAGAACGAAAGGAGGGCTTCACAATCAAAACAAGCAAGAAACCAGCCATTCCTACAACGGGTTAATAAAGACCGCTAAAGCTGGAACTGTCATATCAAAATGTAACAATCCGAGCTCTGCAGCACAGGTCTACAAGCCCAGCTTCTTATGTGGCCAAGGCAAAGGGAGTTCAGATTCAAAGCCTGCTGGGTTACAGAGTGACACCTTGTCTCAAAAGAGTGAACCAAGGCTGGGAATGGCTGTACCTCAGTGACAGAGTGCTTGTCAAACATGCAGGAGTCTAGTCATAGGTCCACTCTGCAGTATGGAAGAAATGGAAACATAAAAGTGCCAGTGGAATTATGGGATGTTTGGTTTGGTTTGTGGCTGACTGGTCTGATATATGTACGCATATATTCTGTGTTTTAACATTTTCTTAATTTTGTAACTAAGAAGACAATAAAGTTCATTTTGTTCCAAACCATACACAAATGAAGAAAATATTTCAGAAATAAAGATGTTTTCCAGTCATTAAGTATATTTAGTATACTTTGAAAAATTGACAACCTCAACCCAGGTGTGAGGAGACAGCAGGAAGGTTGTGAGGTCAAGGCCAACGTGGGCTCTGTAGCTGGGTGTTGTCTTGTCTTACAAACTAATCAGTAATGTTCACCTGCCGGGGAGATGGCGAGTTCAGGAAGATGGGGTTCTCAGGGTTAGGCCCATCTACTACAGTCTGCTGTGCTAACCCCCAGATTTCCTCACACTCAGGAAACTCAGCTGCACAATTTGTGGTAGTGGAGGACTCCATTCGTGTGCTCTCCTGTAAGGAAAAAGAAAAGCAACTACAAACAAAAATAGTCCACAGAAAAAGTCACTTTCTATTAGCGCAAGAACAATGTAATGTTGTTACCAAGACCTATGCAGCAATTGCTGCAGGAACTATATATAGAAAATGATCAAGAGGACAGTCAAGATGACTCAGTGGGTAAAGGTGATTACCTTATGGCCAAGCCTGACAATCTGCATTTGACCCCTGAGTTCCACGTCATGAAATGGAAGGAGTAAACCAACTCCCCAAAGTTGTTCTCTGACCTCCATGTGTGCACCATGACACATGCACTCCCACACCCACAAAATAAATGAACTGCAGGCTTTAAAGATCCCTTTAAAACATGAGCAAGACAGCCCATGGCCCTCCGTCAAAAGTCTCTGTTTCTCTATCTCTGTTTATGCTGTTTCTGTCTGTCTTTGTGTGTGTGTGTGTGTGTGTGTGTGTGTGTGTGTGTATTCTTTATCAGTCACCATAGTAAAGAAGATGTGAACAGGATCATTCAGTCCTTTGAGGACGTGAAGAGAACAGAAAGGTAGAAGGGCGAGTCCCTTCCATATGTAACCTCTCCTCCCAAGCCTCTCCTAGCCTCAGACTGTGGCCTCAGACTGGGTTCAGACCTCTGAGCTGAATGACATCATTGGCTGCCAGCCAGCAGGTCATGGGATGTCTCAGCCGAGCCCCACAGTTCATCTCCACTCACCCATCTCCCATCATGTGACCCAGTCAGTCTGACTCTCTCTGTGAAGAACCCGAGTGTGGGCTTCGGGGTTCTAGGAGAGACAGCGTGTCCCCCTCCGTCTCTTCCCTTCTCTGGTGATGACATCCTTAATTAAGGGCCTGAACTCCGTTGCCTTGTTTCTCCAGCGTTTCTACCTCTGCTCTCCTGAACTACCCATACATTTTCCCTTGTGCCCTGTGGCTATATGACACTGTGCTATCCTCAGGAGGGACGTGCCCTTCCCTGGTCACATCATCTTCGTTCTGCCACAGACGTGCTTCCACAGGTCTTCGCTTAGTGTTTTTGTCCTGAACTCGGTCTTTGGCCAAGAGTATGCAGATGCTGTCATTGGCCCCTTGGTATACAGCCTGCTTCCTCCTCATCCTTGTGGTTTCTCTACTGTGTGCATTCTGCTTCCTTCTGGGACCTCGTCATCTTTACGAGCTCTGTTCTCATGAATAAACTCCCCAGACAGGCTTGCTTTAGTAGAGGAACCCATCATGGAGAGTAGGGTAGACCTGGAATTGAATCCTAATTTTTAGTACAGGAAAAAAACCACTTCTCTGAAGCCAGGTTCCCCATCTCAAAAAGGTCTAGCAACACCTTCTGGAAGAAAGTACCTTGTAATCCAAGGATGATGCCCAAGCTCTTCAGCACCATGTGGCCAATTTCTAGTACATGCTAAAAAGTTCACCAAGAATACCTGTAAGGCTAGGGGTATAACTTAGTTGGAGCACTATATGCTTAAGGTAGATAAAACCCTGAGTTCTATCCTCAAAACCACACAGACTGGTCAGACACTTGTAATCTAGCCTTCAGGAGTCGGAGGCAAGAAAGTCAGAAGTTTACAGTCACCACCCATGGCCACCTAGCAAGTCTGAGGATGCTTGAGCTCTGTGAGAGAGATCCTGTCTCAACAAAAAAAAAAAAAAAAAAAAGAGAATGACAGTGTGGGACTTGGTGGGGGAGGGGAGGAAGATCAAAAGAAAACAAACACTTCCTCTTTAACCTTTAGCAGACCAATCAGTGACGAAGAACTTGGGCTAAAACCCCGGCTCTGCCAGTTCAAAACTGGGCGAACCTGGGCACAAGGCTGTCTTGCCTGCTGTAAGCGGGGCGGGTGATCATAGACCATATATACCGGATCAAGCACCTAGCATTGAGATGGCTTGCCATGGGTCCACTACTGTCCTCCTTTCAAACTTGTGAGGTCACACCAGACAGGCACAGACCACAGAGCTCTTGTCTGTTTCCAGAAAATTCCTTTGCACACATGCTTTGTGCTCTATTTGCAAGTCAGTACCTTGTATATAATGATTACGGCGGGGCTGGTGGTGGTTACGGAAATGAACACTTTGGAGTAATCGCGTGCTTGTGTATGAGATATTGGTACAGCCACTTTACATGGACTCAGCTTGTTTGCCAGCCATCGTTATGAAGCATGCACTATGATTTTTCTTCAATTGTAGATGAAGGAACTGCCATGGTGACATTAACTAATTTCTAAGGTTACGGACCCTAGTAAGTAGAAACGTCTAGATTCACCCTTGATCTAACCACCATAGTCTACTGATTTTCACAGTGTGTACTCAGCAACTGTCAACTGAAACCAAGTATTTATGAATGAATCATTGTCAAAGACGATGCTGAGAAAAGAGAAAAACAGGTTTGCGGAAGATGACCAGATAGCCTCTGGTTCCCTCTGTCCCTGAAAAGTTGTCCCCTCACTAGGTGCTTTATTCTAGTCCTCTACCCATTTGAAACAGGGTTTGGTTTCTATGTAGCCTCACAACTTAACCGAGTCTAGCTTCTGATCTGCAATCCTCCGGCCTCTGTGTCCAGGACACTGGCATTATGACATGTTACCACACCCAACTAATTACCACTAAGAGCAGTGTAAGGATTCTCATTCTTTTTCCAGTTTGCTTGTTTGTTTTCCATGGCTGAAGACTGAGCCCGGGGTCTTATGCACGCTGGGCAAGCGCTCTGCCACAGGCCCAAGTCTGCCTATGGCTACTCTGATTGATAGAGCATGGTATATCCATGCTTAGGTCTTAAGGTAACTTCCAAGTTCCTCCTGACTCTTTTGCTATGTTTCCTATGGGGCAAGCCTGCTGCCATGATATGAGGAAGCTCAGGCTATTCAAAAGCAGAATGTATGCACAGAGATATGGTGTGTTCATATCCACATCCGCCAATGGTCCCAGCGCAGACATCATACTTCCAAGGGAAACACCTGACAACATTGCCATCTTTCCCAGTCTTATGAGGGACCCATGGGGAGATCGCTAACCGAACCCTTCCAGGGAACCACTGGGAACAGGAACACCTTGTTTTTACTGCCAAGTTTTGCTGCAGTTCCTTGACTAGCAGTAAAAAACCGGTTTTGTCCTGCCATACAGAACCCTCTGTACCAGAAGCACTAGGGAGAAATTTCCACTTAACCTCGATTCCAAGAGAAGCTGGGTAATGAAAATTATCCTCTCCCTTCTCGCCCAGGCCCAGGCACAGACTGTGAATTGCGTGTTCCAGAAGAGACCCTTTCACTTAGGCTGGTCCAAGGCTTGCTGCCAAATGCATTCCCTCCTAAAGACAGGTGGGAGCCATCCTTGGCAATCACAACTGACTTTTTCTTTTCTCTTTGTTGCTTCTCTATTTTCTTCCTTTTAATACACCTATTCTCCCCCCTTGCCATTTCCTTCTCCTTCTCTCCCTCTCTCCCAGCCTTCCTCCCTTTCTTCCCCTGCCTTTCTCCTTTATTTGGAGACAGGCCTCTTGTTGGCCAGGCTGCTCAAGGACCCACTACGTGCTGAGGATGACCTTGAATCCCTGATCTTCCTGCCTCCACCTACAAATGCTGGGATGACAGGCATGTATCACTATGACTAACTTCCTTGTACACTTTCTTAAATAATTTCTGCACATGATAGGATATAATTCATGTATGTATGTATGTATGTATGTATGTATATAACTTTCCAGGGGGAAAATGCACAAAAAAAGTCACAGGAAGAGCTAACCCATGATCTGGTCCTCCAGGAGAAAGATCGTCAGCCTCGTGGTTTGTGAGGAGCCACACTCACTATTCGCCATTACAAAATGGCGCTGACATCCTGTGTTCCCAAATGGTAAACAAGCTTGCTGCGCAGACGCGAAGGGATTTTCCATTCCGGTGCTCTGCCTCTCCCGTGGCGTCATCTCGTGCGATGGGTTGCAGCCAACCAGGGGCTGACACGTCCTAAGCGAGGAGAAGCCTCTATTTAAGGGAAGGGTTCCCCCACCTCTGGGTCTCCGCTCTGGAAGTTTATGCTTCTCCCTCTCAAGAAGCATTAAAGCTTACTGCAGAAGGATCCTTGTGTGCCGCGTCGTTCTTGCTGGCGAGACGGTTGCGCGGGACAGTGGTTATTGTGTCATTTGCACAGTGGCATTAAGAGTGGATGCACTTTGAAGGACAGAATGAGTCAATATTTGGGGGCCTTGGTACGTATTCTTTCAAGCTGAGTCTTAGGGGGATGCAGGGCCAGTTCTGAGGAGAAACAAAAACTAGTGCAGAATCCAAAGATGTATTGTACAAGCATGAGGGACAGTGGCATGAGCAGGTGATGTATCTTGTGTTGTGTTCAAGTCCACATGTCAGCTGGAGGTGAATGAAATTAAATCGAAGTCTGTAGCTAAATTATAAAGGCCTGGTGGGGGGGTCCATTTCCTCCTCTAAGGGGATCCGCTGTCAACACAGGAGTTCAGATTCCAACTCCACACTCCACAGGGAACCTGCCCTCTTCCCCTGGTGAAGATCTATTGCTGCATCCTGATACTGCCTGGTTCCTAGGTGGCATGCTCCCAGACTCTCAGAGGGACAAATGCAACCACATCGGCGGCAGCAATGTTTGGTGCTAAGACCCTGGGGAATGTTGACTTTTCATTTTTCTTCCCTTCTGCTTCCCAGATTTTCTAACATTGAGCATTGTTACTTGCAGAATGTTGGAAAATAAAAAATCAGCTTTATTTTTGTCATGCCTTCTGCGCCATACTAGAAGGACTTCAGCTTATTTTGTAGGCAGCAGAGAGACATCGGGATTATTTAGGAAAAAAATAACCCCATCTGGTCTGGGAGGAGTGCCCAGCGTGATGTGGAGGTGTCTCTCTAAAGCGTTCACCAGTGCTATGCCCCAGAAGCACCGAGAACCACACAGGATAATTCTACAAACACTATGGATGGGTTCCAGTGTAAGGCCCACTCAGCAACCTCTCCACTTCCGAGTCTGCTGTTGCTTGGCAACCCTCTCAGTGACACCCTTGCTTTTCTGCCAACAGTTCTTCCAGACCTGCCGTTTCTTTCCCAGGTCTGCCTGTGCTCTCTCTACAGGTGACGGCAGAAGGGGCTCGTTATAGTTAGGATGCCGTGGTGGGATTTCTCTTGCTTGCTTTCTGCTCTCTCTTAGGCCTGGTGGCTCAGTGGCTAGGTCCCAAGGAACGTTTGCTATCTTCTCTAATCAGAAGGAAAACAACGAGCTTCCGTGTTGGAGGTAATATTTTAATGTAACATATCTCAATGCACGATCTTTGTCTTTGTTATAGGAACGGATCTGAGTCTGGAGGGCTCCTGACGGAATTTTCAGATTCTTGTGTTCCAGGACTGTGACTCATGCCAGAGACAGACAGTTAGAAACAGAAACAAGGATCATTTATGAAGGGTAAGGTATTCCCAAGACGAGGAACAGGCTTGTGAGCTGGTAAGTAGCAATTGCCTCCCACACACAACCCTTCCAACTTGGGCACAGGGGCTCTTAAAATATAGGATGTTCTAAAAGGAGCCAGAACGTTCCCTCCTGCAAGGGACCCTGTAAAGCTCAAGAAGTAAGAAACTCAAAGGCTTCAGGAAGTCCCTAAAACTGACCAGAGCCACTGGGTCCCTCCTTCCCTAAGCATTTATAAACGGTAAGAACTGCTGAGGGGCACTGTCAGACAAACCAAGCTGTGGTCGGGCAGCAGCTGCCTGCAAGAGGCAGAGACCCAGAAGAGATGCTCTTCAAGTGGTCAAGCAATGAGCTCCAGGTTTCGGGCTTTTGTGAGCCAGCACCACCATGGGGGCTGGGGGGAGGGGGAGTGTGTGTGCTTTGGTGATGCAGCTGTCTTTGGGTCATTTCTGCTACTGTAAGTAACCTCTCCCCTATATTCTTATAAGTAACCTCAATAAAACTCACCAAGTAGGACTTTGGCAATTTCTTTATTTTTAGTCTTCCGTCGGTTCCCTATCTGGGATGGGGAGAGGTTTGTTCACATCTTCCCAGGAATAGTAGAGAAAAACAAACATAGACACATGCACAAACGCAGGCCCAGGAGGCTCATGACCTTTTATAGGCATTGCTTTTCCTATGTTTGTATCTCAAGAGCTTTTCTTAGACGCGTTCTGTTCGTTACCTGCAGCCCAGGTGGGGAACGGGATCCAAGTCTTCTGCCAGCTAGCTTCTTACCTACGTTAATTTTGCTGCTGCTGCCGCCTCCAATCCCTAACCCCACCCATAGCTCCAATTCCTATAGTCATAGAACATTTTTAATAGAAGACTAACATGTCCCGGTAGCTCCCGAAGCTGAAAGCTGCGAAGCATTTCTGTCTTACAGAGTATGACCTTTGACCTCCTAAACAAACCTTGCCGCTGGAGACAGTTTTCCTGTCACCAATTATTGTAGAAACTCTTCTCTCAGCTTCAGTCTTCCCTGGAACCTGCCTTTATCACATAAGCCAACGACCCATCCTCACCTTCCCGCCATCCTCCTGCACGAGTTTCTTTGCACCCTTGTTGCTCTGTGGCTACAAGAAGGGAAGGATGGTCCATGCTCATTAGCTCTACTGTCCCAGTATCCAAGAGTCCTCAACCTGTGGCTCTGTGTATCAAATCCAGTCTCTGGAGGTGGAACGTAAGGCTTTATTTAGTAATGTGAGTTTCCTAAGAACCTCGCTGCCACAGGCCCTTGTAGGCTGCTCCGTGGGAGTCACCAAGTGCTTCCTATCAACTCTTATCCGTTCCCAACTCCATGGTCCACAGGAATAACTGCTTATCCCCAGCTGTTAGAAATGGTAGCCTCAAGTTCAAATGCTCACTCTTCACAGCCCTTGGTAAAAAGTCTTTGACAAACCCAAGAAGCTGTGCTTCCTCAAATGAGCTCCATGGGTCGTCATAAGCACAACGGGGTCCAGAATCTGGAAACAACGGTATTTCCACTCTGGATGAGCTAGTGGCCCAGCAACCATTCATGCCTACTCTG
The DNA here is from genome assembly GCA_028555095.1 of Dicrostonyx torquatus. NCBI lineage: Eukaryota > Metazoa > Chordata > Mammalia > Rodentia > Cricetidae > Dicrostonyx > Dicrostonyx torquatus. Next base: position 2,639,097 of record JAQHUG010000239.1, read on the forward strand.
TGCCAGCGCAGAGACGTCACTGCTAAGAGGGTTTCAAGGAGAGTGTGCCACGCAGTGCCAAGAAGCTTTCACCCCACGTCTTGGGAAGACAGGCATCAGCAGAGGCACCCGAGGGCAGAGCAAAGCATCTAGAGTACTAACAAGAGGTATGAAGCAACTGCCCTTCACGGGCCGTGCCTCTGTGCTAGGCAGGGCCGAGTACTGCTGTAACTTGCTCCTTAGGAGGCTGCCACGCAGGAAGTTCTCCTGGGAGTGCTGTTGGCAGCAGCATCTGCGACACAGGAGGAAGAGAAACGCCCTGTCAGAAGGAGAGGTGGATGGTGAAGGGTTTCAATAAAGGCCTTGGTGTCCCAAACAGGGAACTCTGGAGACTGGGGAGGTTGACTCCATGGTCAAACAGGTGGGGGTGGCATGGCGTCTCATAGGATCACAACTGACTTGGGAGAAGCCAGAGAAACTTAGGAGCTGCAGGGTTGATGGTTTCCCAAAGTGCCATAGCATGTTAAGTACAGGTCCCGCCTCTCTGGACCATTGCAAGTACGCAGGGAGGGCCAACTAAGGGGAAAACATCTGGAAAGGCTGGAGGGAGGAAGAGTGACGCAAGAGAACCTATTCTAGAGACTGCTTAGGGGGAAGGTACTGTGTAACCCCAGGCAGGGCCACAGGGAGTTAGTTACAAAGGAATGAGGAAATGTTAGGTGGGCTCCTCCAGGCCACGTCAAGCCACCTGGGTGTTTCCTTGAGGAAAACGTGTCTCTTTCAGAGACTAGGCTGTAGCAGTAATGTGAAGGGTGAGTTACAGACTGATAAGCGGGTGAGGCAGCAAACCAAGAGAAGCAAGAGTGAGAGTCGGACTGACAGTGGATAACAGGAAGGACCGACTGAGGGAGATTTACCAGAGATGAAGTCAGATGGATTGGTAAGGTTCAGAGCTGATTTGGGAGAAGGGGGAAGGGAGTCAAATACAACCTTGAGCATTGGTGCTACCAGTTTCTGGGAAGAGATGGTTCTGTAGGTAGGACAAACCTAGAATACTTAGAGTCAATGCTGTGTGTGAGGCCTCAGCAGGACCTTGATGAACAGGCTGGCTGGAAGCCCACATACAACGTGTATAAGGTATAGGCAAATTATGGAAGAAGCGATGATTGAAATAATGGGGTAAAGGAAGGCTCTGAGGACCACAGCAGAGGTGAAGAAAGGGGAAGTTGAGGGAACAGAGATGAAAGAAGGAAAAGAAACAGGAGAGGAGGGATGCATCCCAATGTGGAGGCTCACGTTAGTTTCCCCAGTACTCCCGAGGCTGAGGCAGGAAGACCGAAGGTTCAAGGCAAGCCCAAGCTACACTGTGAAAGCCTGCCTTAAAACAAAACATGATTGACGAGCTAGAGAGGGTCAATATATCAGCTGTAAAAAGTTGGAACATAAAGACACTATGTTTTTGAGACAGTGTGTCATGTGTCCCAGGGTGTCCTTCAACCTTGAAGTTCTAATCCTCTTATCTCTACCTCCTAAATTTTGGGATCCCAAGTATAGGCCGCCATTCATGTTTCATGCAGTGCGAACACTCTATTGCCCGAGCCACCTACACAGCTCAATACACTTGATTTAGTGTTAGAAGATAGACCACCGTCTTAGAAAGGACATGTTTAACAGACTGAAAGCCGCAGCGCTGGGCATTGGAGATCCCAGCAAACATTTGGACTCAGGAATGTGGTAGGCCCACCTGGTCCCCATGACTTTTCCAGTATGCGTTCTGTTTCGTTAACTCATCTGTACACATTTGGATAATGAGACGAGAGATGAAGTAGGGTGTACGTTTGTAGAGCAAGAGCTGTGTTAATAGCTTAATGAAGATCCTGGGGACGTGTGTGTGCTAAGGATCACACCCACGGCTAGTACATGCTCGGCAGGCGTTATCCACTGAGGGCTACCCCAACCCTTGGTTGATGTCTTTGTCTGAGCTTTTGGTGAGGAAGAGGGTCAAGGGGATTGCATTCATCTTTTTTCTGCACAGTGAGAAATGACCACAAACTGGGTGACCTGATGAGTGATAAACCGACTCTGTCACAAGCCTAGAAGCCAGAAGCCTGAAGCTGAAGAATTATCAGGACCACACTTCCTTATAAGGCTCTAAGAAAGATTGTTCTCTTGCCTGATTCTGGCTTTTGGGATCTGAGACGTTTGGAAGTGTGTGGAAGCAGCTTTCCCCTCTGCGGCTACCTTCTCATTATTGTAGTGGCGTTCAATTGTATTTCAATAAAGACTGCCTGGAGATCAGAGACTGAAAAAGTTCCCTGGGCAGCCTTACAGGCCAGGTTATGGTAACACGCACCTTTAATCCCAGTAGCCATAATGACATGCACCTTTAATCCCAGTAGCCATAAAGACATGCACTTTTAGTCCCAGTAGCCATAATGACATGCACCTTTAATCTCAGTAGCCATAATGACATACACCTTTAGTCCCAGTAGCCACACTAGTTGCAATAGAAACAGGGTTGTGCATGCTTTTAATGCTGGTGGTGCACACCTTTAATCCCAGCCCTAGGGAGGATTATAAAATGGGAGGAAACGGACAGTCTCATTCTGAGATTCCTGGAGGCAGGATCGCCATTTTCGGTCTGAGGTTGAGGTAAGAGGCAGTGACTGGCTGTTTTGCTTTTCAGATCTTCAGGTTGAACCCCAGTTTCTGACCCTGGGTTTTTATTAATCATGCTTCATCTCATGGCCTTCATTCTCGTAACATACTGATCAGGACAAAACTGATTTCACCTAGCTTAAATGTCCCTGCTTCATCTTTAGCTAATGTCAGGTCTGGGTGCCTCTCTGGAGGCAGGACCAGTGGCTGTAGCATGCTGTGCACACTCCACTGTAAGGCTCTGCTTGCAGTTTGCTGAGGAACTGTGAGAAAACCAACTAGGATTTGTCTGGGGGCTGTTACGGTGGTAAGATGGCTGTAGTCTTGTCAAGCTGGATTTGTACGCAACAGTCATACACAGGCCACGAATCTTCAGTGATTTTGCCCAGCTGTTCTGAATTAAGTCTTCAGAGACAGCTTCCAAATGATGGCATGTTCTGAGTTTGAGAAAGCAGTCTGGGTCAAACATATTTCCATTACATGAGAACAAGGCCTGGTTTAGAGACGTTGATGGTGTTTATGTCCGAGGAGGGAAGAAACATGACTGTGTTTCATTGCTTTGGAAAGGGCAATTCTTTTCTGTGATGGAAGACAGAACTGGTGGGAAGAGGGGTCCGGTGAGGGGTGGTTGAGGATTTGAGAAGCACTGCCTGTAAGAATGGGAGGAGGAGGAGAGCCATAGAAGTGCCAGTGTGTAAGGTAGGGAAGGGGAGGGGCAGCTTAGCCAAGGGCAGCATCATGCCTGCACAGTCCAGTGTAAGCCAGAAGAGAAAGGCGAAGGCAGTGTGTAAATTGGCTTCACGTCACTATAACAAAGACCCAAGACCATCAGTTTAGAGAGAGGAAAGGTCTATTCTGGCCCCTAGTTTTGGAGGGTTTGTCCATGACCAGTTGGCCTCTGAGATAAGGCAGCAGATCACGGCTGGAGTGATGGGAAGCAAACTGCTCAATTCACAGCCAAGGACGTGGAGGTTCCTTTTGTCAGTAAACCCCCAGCGACCTGAAGGACTCTCGCTAGGGCTCACCTCTTAAACAGTCCACCACTTCCTAAGAGTGCACCTCTGGGAACATGCACTTTGGGGACACACAAGATCCAAATACTGACAGAGCATACGGTGAGGGACCTGGACGTTATCACCTGACTAGTCAGTTATGTGAGCAACAGTTTACTGAAGATTGTGAAGGAAGAAACGACTGAATGGGCTGACAAGGAACACTTAGGCTTCAAATACTGCCTTGGTGTCTGCTACCCTGTGTGTGGCCATATTCCAAGCGGCAGTGAGGGTTCAGGTGACCTATTGGAGGCTACTCATTTAAAAAGGACTTTGCAGGGTTAGAGAAATATTCAACTGGTAACATGCTTGCCTTGGAAAATGCTAGGCCTATATATATGCTAGGCATGGTGTTGCGTGATGTTAGTGCCAGCCCTGGGGAGGTGGAGATAGGTAGAACGCTGGGCCTTTCTGTCCAGTGGCTTAGTTGAAGCAGCAGGTCCCAGGGACAGTCTCTGTCTCAGAGAACACAGTGGAAAACGGTTTGAATGATACCTGAAGGTGGACCTCTGGCCTCACATGCATGCACACATGTGCGAACATATAAAAGACTTTGCTGAGGAATGACATGTACAAAACCAAGCCTGGCTCTGTGAGGGAACTGCAGGACAGGTTGTCTTCCTTGAAGATTGTTTATCTAACCAGGCGGGGGTGGCGCACGCCTTTAATCCCAGCACTAGGGAGGCAGAGTTTGAGGCCATCCTGGTCTACAAGAACTAGTTCCAGGACAGACACCAAAGCTATACAGAGAAACCCTGTCTCGAAAAAAAAAAAAAAAAAAAAAAAGATTGTTTATCTAAACCTTCTGGAAGGCAAAATACACAATAGGACAAAACAGAAGACTAAAGAATGGGAAAAGATCTTCACCAACCTCACATCGACAAGGGCTGATACCCAAAACATATAAAGAATTCAAAGAAACTAGATTTCAACAAACCAAATAATTCAATGAGAATATGGGGTACTAACTTAAACAGAGATTCTCAACTGGAGTCTCAGATAGCCAAGAATCACTTAAAGAAATGTTTAACATCCTTAGCCATTAGGCATATCAAAAAGCAACTCTGAGATTCCATCTTACACTTGTCAAAATGGCTAAGATCAAAAACACAAGTGACAGCTCATGCTGGAGAGGATGTAGAGCAAGGGGAAGACTCCTCCATTGCTGGTGGGGGTGATATTGTGTACAACCACTTTGGAAATCAATATGGCGGTTTCTCAGAAAACTGGGACTCATTCTACCTCAATACCCAGCTATAACACTCCTGGGCATTTACCCAAAGGATGCTCCAACATGACACAAAGACACTTACCCAACTATGTTGATAGCAGCTTTATTCATAACAGCCAGAAACTGGAAACAACATAGATGTCCTTCAACTGACGAATGGATGAAGAAAATGTGGTATATTTACACAGTGAGCATTACTCAGCTGTTAAATACAATGACATCGTGAAATTTACTGGCAAATGGATGGAACTAGAAAAGATCATTCTGAGTGAGGTAACCCAGATCCAGAAAGACAAACATGGTATGTACTTACTTACAAGTGGGGATTAGCTGTAAAGGAGAACCTGGCTATAATCCACAGATCAGAGAAGCTAAGTAACAAGGAAGGCCCAAGGTGTGTGTGTGTGTGTGTGTGTGTGTGTGTGTGTGTGTGTGCGCGCGAATCTCACTGTGAAAGGGAAAGAGAATAGGCGTTGTCAGTGGAGGGGGTCTGGGTTGGGCAAGGGGTGGGAGCAGGAAGGATCAGGTGGGGTAGGATGGAGGAAGAGAGTACTGGGAAAGATAAGTGAAATCGGGAACAATTCTGGGATGAGCTACAATCCTAGTGCAATGAAAACTCTCAGGAATCCATGAGGGTGACCCTACCTAGCAATGGGGGATACAGAACCTGAACCAGGCATCTCTATAACCAGGCAATACTTCCAGTGGAGTGATCCGAACACCAACGCAGCGACAAAACCTATTGTCGCAGGACAATCTTACACCAATTTGATTAAAAAAGGGGTATTTTATTGGAGGGGATAAAACTTACAGATCAATGTCTCAAACCACATTCCTCTGGTTGCGAACAGGAAACCGAGTCTAGCAGTCAGCACGGAAGCTGGAAGCAAGCTAGCTCGGAGAGCTGCTGCGGCTTTTTTTTAAATGAAAACCACGCCCCACATTGGGCAGATATCTTAGAAGCCATTTGCTGAAAGCAAGAGGGCTTAATCTCCCGCAGCACCTCCCCCTTTTGTTTAAGTAAGAAAGTTCTAAACCTACTACAAAACTATATACAGTAAAAATAGAATATCTTATTCTTAACTAGCTTAATTCTTATATAATGAATAAATT
>JAQHUG010000239.1:2648567-2688036 GCA_028555095.1 Dicrostonyx torquatus
TTTCCAGAGTGTTAACTCTGTCATTAAAGGAATGAGTATTGGACTGTATTTTTTCCAAAGAAATCTCAGATGACTGAAAGCTGTTAAGCATAAGTCTAGCATCCCCTTCTAGTTGTGAAATCTGTTTTTTGGAAAAGGTTGGTATCAGTTTGAATTGTATCTAAAAACGCATCCGTTGACTGAAAATTGCTAGTTAAGCCGGATGTTTTCTTTTTTAAATCTCCAATTTCCTGTCTCAGAAGCCTTCATGGACCAAAATTTTATGAAAAAACTACAGAACACAAGAAAAAAAATGACTCCTAGAAATGGTCCTGTAAGAATGGCATCATACGTGTCTTGGAAGACCTCAGATATGTTACAAACAAGCAAGCTCTCCAAGCAACAGAGGCTGATATTGTCAAACATATTTTACCCTCAGAACTCACCAGTGGTTGCAAGAACAGTTGTAGTAACCGTTGTTCGTTAGTAGGTGTTGCGGTAGTTACAGTAGGTGAGTGGCGTGTACAAACGCAGCACGCCTATAGTCCCTGTGGCATAGAAGGCGGGTCCTAATACTTGTTAAGAAACTGGGGGGAAAGTTAATCTCAAGAGGTTACGCAGAGTAAGAAATCTAAGGTCCAGGTACAAAAAATAGAAATCCAGAAGCTTTCAGCAGCTGACCAACAGCGTGTCTAGCTTCTGGCACTGGCCTGCAGTTTACAAAAGCCTAAAGCTGGTGCTGGAATGTCTCAGGGAGTTATTGCCACAGGGAAATTTTTTTAGCGGTCCACACCCAGCCTTTGCCTAAGCCTGAGTCTGTATGGGTGATTTAAAAAACCTGCTTTGCAAATCAGGTGGGTAGCAGCGCAAATCCTGAGAGGCACGGAGCTTTAACCAAGCTGCGGCTGAGGCTGAGTCTACAGTTAGCCTTTACTTCCTTCAGCAAACCCTACCAACGTGTGCCACCACACCCAGCGGGTTGGTGGAGAGGGGGGTTCTCTTCTTCTTAAGCCCTCTCTAGTTTTTAAGTGGATTAACCACACACGTTGGAGCACCAAAATATTGTTGCAGGACAATCTTACACCAATTTGATTTAAAAAGGGGTATTTTATTGGAGGGGATAAAACTTACAGATCAATGTCCCAAACCACATTCCTCTGGTCGCGATCAGGAAACTGAGTCTAGCAGTCAGCACACGGAAGCCAGAAGCAAGCTAGCTCGGAGAGCTGCTGCGGCTTTTTTTTAAAATGAGAACCACGCCCCACATTGGGTGGGTATCTTAGAAGCCATTTGCTGAAAGCAAGAGGGCTTAATCTCCCGCAGCAAAAACCTTTGGCCTACAATTTGTCCAGCCTACAGGAAGTGCTGGGGTAAAGGTGATGCAGAAATTTGTGAGCCTGGCCAACCAATGACTGATCTAGTTTGGGACCATTACCATGAGAGGAAGCTCACCTCTGGCACTAGCTGGAGGGCCAGGATCCAGAGATAGGATGGCCCAGAGACCTGGAATAGAACCAACACAACTGGGAAAAAAAAAGTCAACGAAATGATTCCTAATGACATTCTGTTATACTCAGATTGGCGCCCAGCCCAGTGGTCATCAGGGAGGCTTCACCCGGCAATGGATGGAAACAGACGCAGAGATCCACCGCCAAACGTTAGGCAGAGCTTGGGGGAAACCTGTAGAAGATGGGGAGGAAGGACTGTAGGAGTCAGAGGAGTCAAGGATACCACAAGAAAACCCACAGAATCAACCAACCTGGGCCATAGGGGCTCACAGAGACAGAACCAAAAATCAGGGAGCCTGCAGGGACCATCTGAGACCCTCTACATATATGCGACAGTTGTGTAGCTTGCTCTCCTGTGGGACTCCTAACAGTGGGAGCAGGGGCTGTCTCTGACTCCATTGCCTGCTTTTAGGACCCTTTCCTCCTACTGGGTTGCCTTGCCCAGTCTTAATAAAAAAGGAGATGTCTAGTGTCACTGTAACTTGATATGCCACGGCTGGTTGATATCCATGGGAGGCCTGCCCCTTTTGGAAGAGAAACTGAGAAGAGGGGAGGTGGGGGAAGGGGCTGAGAGGAGGAAGGAGAAACTGCCTTGGGGATGTAAAAACAACAATATAAAATAATAGCTACAGAAAAGATAATTTATCTAATTATGGAGCATAAGACTTAAGTCTGGCATTCACTATTAAGCAACAGAAGGAAGCACCACATGGTTAGTGTGCATCTGGAAATCCAGAAATCATTTAAAATAAATCTAGCACCCATGTTCAAATAATTTCCAAATCTGCAACAAACATTGGGGTGCATCTTTTGATTTACAAAGAAAGAAAGGATTAGTGGCAGGGGAAGGAGGCCCTGTGTTCTCTGGGATTGGACAGGGAATGGCAGAGAGATGTAATTTCTGCATGGACTCTTTCTCAGGTGTGAGGGATGGCTATGTGAGGAAAATCGTACATTATAGCTGCAGGCAGAGCCGTGACTGGAAAGGCTGGCTTATGTGTTTAGTGTCAGGATGTCTTTGGGGGCTGCTTAGAAATCAGCATGCAATATTGTGCATGCATTCCCAGCATCAAAACCATCAGGATCTGTGTAGCATCTCACTGGAGCCTTTTTGGACCAGATTCAGACAAGGCTTCCTCCTTCTCATCTCCCTCTTCAGAGAGACCAGGAGAGGGCTGGGGGTGTCTAGTTGGTATGGTGCTTGAGTAGCAGTTAGAAAGCCCTGTGTTCGATCCCTAGCACCCCAAGGACTAGGTGTGGTGACACGCATGTACTCCCAGCACTTGGGAATTGGAGGTAGGAGGATCAGTTAAAACTCAGTGGGTCATTTTCAACAGTACAGCAAGTACTGCAAAACCAACCAACCAACCAAACACACAATAAAATCAGAAGCAAAGAAACCAGAGGTGGCTCTGCTTAGTGGAAAAGAGAAGGTCAATGGTAGCTCTTGCCTTGATAGCCTGATGGTGTCTTTGAACTTAAGACAATGATAAGCCTCTAGTCCAGTGCCGTAGCAGCCTAGTCTCCCATCACTTTTGCTCCAGGGAGAATATGCGTCAGCCACTAGCTTCCTAAGGGCCACATAGTTCTCATACGCTGTCATTACACAACTGGTCCATGCCTTCCTTAGCCATCTGGGAGGTCCAGTGAACAGGAGCATCTGATGTCCCTCGTACGTTGAGAGACTTAGATGGTGAGCCCACACACGGTTCTATTAAAGAGCACCGAAAGAATGGCAAAGGCTATAAATAGGGGTACTACAATAATAAGTGAGCGGCAGCTTGGTTAATTGACGCTACTTGACAGATCCAGGCAGTAATTAGGGAATGGTCCAGTCTGGTATGCCCCAAAGAGTGGCAAACGACCTTTAACGCAGAGAGACAGGTCAGAAAATTTGCATCCCACTCGCCTTTGAGACCACAGGAAATGATATTAAGCCTCGAGTTTTGATAAGGGGAGAAAATTCTTTGCTTGGCATCATCTCCCTACTTGTCTGTGTGCCTCTTTATCTATCTGTCTGTCTGTCTCTATTTTTATAGTCAACTTTCCAGTCAATTGGCTGTTCCAAGAGACACTGGATCCCCATCCCCTATCAAATCTCAGGCCCTACAGGTCTATCAGAATATGACGTGCCTGGGAAGTTTTCCCCTGATAAGAATGTAGTGAGAAGAGGGTAACTCAGGGATGCAGATTTTAGGGGCTGCAGGACCTATGACAATGACGTCACTGCTGCTGCGGAGTGGCCGACTGTCCCTGTTCTCCATGCAGAGCCCGATGCTTTCCATTTGCCTGTTCAATTGCACATTCAAGCCCCCAGATACCTAAACTCACATAGACTTATTTTTTTTAAAAAAAAAAAAAAGCCGTTGTAAAACAGCTGTGAAAGGGAACAGTGTCAACGTGTATGCATTTCTCTGCAGTCCGCTTTCACAGCTCATTTCACGGACCTCATGCAGATGCTCACGCATCCTGGGTCTCTCCCGAGGCAACCTCAGTATGTAAATCCTGAGCACCAGCCTTCTTTCCCTGCATCTTTCAACTCCTACTCCGCCTGCTTTGGAGACATTGCTCCTGGAATGGTCTGAAGCCCCTCCAAGATTCCACACACCCACCCTGAGCTTCCTGTCTTCTCAGTTCATCCGGCCATGTTCTCAACTCCGCGGTTAGCACGGCCTAAAAACGGAGGCAGAAAGACGGGCATTGTTTTTGCAGGCTAAGAGGTGTATCACAGAGGGTTTCAAAAGTCCTTGCCTTGCGCATTCAGCTCTCCCTGACTCCTACTTGTGACTATGATGTAAGTGCTCAGTTGTTCCTGCTGCTATGCCTTTGCTCTGTCATCACGGACTAGAACTCTGAAACTCTGAAATCTGAAAACTGGGGACCAAATCAAATGCTTCCTTCTATAGACTGCCTTGGCCGTGGTGTGAAGCAGTAGGAGGCCAACTCAGACAGCTACTGTTTCCAATAGACTCAATCACAAACTCCTAATATTTGGAGATGCTAATATGATTTTAATAAATAATTAATAAGCCCCCTTTAATTTTTCCAGCCCCCCCTTCTCTCTCTCTTCTTCTTTTTGATTTTTTTGAGACAGGGTTTCTCTGGGTAACAGTCCTAGCTGTCTTGGAACTCTCTTTGTAGACCAGGCTGGTCTCGAACTCACAGAGATCTGCCTGTCTCTGCCTCCCAAGTGCTGGGATTAAAGGCATGTGCCATCACCGTCTGACTAGTCTTTTCTTTTGGAAGGAGCAATCTAGGGAAGAAGCTTTGCACATACTTCTTTCCCAACTCAGCCCCCAAACTCTTCTAAGCAGAAAAATGGATCTCTGACCATTCCCATCTTTCATGACACTAGAAAGAGCATCGCCGGTACTTAATGGCGAACTTACGTGTGAAAATCTGCTGAGGTAAGCTTTATTTAATTTCCTCTGTAACTTCTATTAGAAACTCTACTATCAAATGTTAAGCTGTATATTATCAGGGGGACAATGTGACCAGGGTCTGGGACTTTGACTGGGACTTTCACAGTGCTGTGTGAAGAGAAATGACAGACAGGGAAAATCAATACATTCTGAAGGTGGCCAGGGAGACGTAGGGACAAACTCAAATGTCTTCAAAGAGTGAAGGGACTCTTCTGAAGATGATGCGAAGAGGGTAAGACTGGGGAGAAGAAGCTTCAAAAGGGTTTTCTTTCTCTCTCTGATCCGCCCTTCCTTTGCCAGTCCCTGGATATGAACACCCTTTGTTCTTCGGCATGGGCGGTGAGCTTGGCTAAGGGAAACTGTGCTGTTAGGTAACACCAGCTGCTCCCTCGGTTCTCTTCCTGTCTCCTTACTCATCCTTGCTGGTACCTTGCTTCAATTCAGGCCACACCTCAGACTGGGTAAAACCCTAGCACCATGGATCCGTAGAGACTGGGGCAGGATGGAGCATGCCCAGAGGCTTGGCCACTCAAAGTCATGCCCAGTGAGGAATCCTCAAAAGAATTCTAGGCGTGTCACTGAACATACAAGAGCTGGCTTTGGAAGACAGAGAGTCCTCTGATAGATTCAAAGGACTTGAGGAAGTGCCAAGAACTTCAGGGGAAATGGTTCAAAGATCCTCCAGGGAGCTGCTCAAGAGAGAGTTCCCTTTCTCTGGATGCATAATCTTCCATTGCTGATGGAACTAGAATTCGGGGTCCCTAATAGTCAAACAGACCATTATTCTTTTACAGCTTCAGATTTATTTTTAAAACTATCTCCACGTTGCTTTATGTGCGGGAGATCTCTCCTTTGTGATTCAAACAGCTTCTGCCGGGAAGGCGAGCGGCGATGTGAAGAGATAATTGCTGCATGGTATGAGAAGTGCCACCCTACGTGATGCCTCCGACAGCACAAAAGAGGGAGTGACAACTGCTGCCGAAGCGGGAGAAGGTTTTCTATGAAGGAGGTGGGTTTTCAGATCCGTCTTATACAACTAGACCGATACGTTCACGGGCAAGCTAGCGTTTGCAGAACACTGTGTGTGTGTTCACGAGGCAGGAAGCATTTAAGCTCAGAGTTGGTATCATTACGGGAGAAACTGCTGAAGATGGGTAGCAGAGAAATGAGAAGAAAACTCGGTCTAAAAAGCTGTGACAATGTCATATGAGGTGGTTGGACATTGAGGCCACTGAGGGAGACTCTTGCTATAGGAAGTTGGCCACAGGGAGCAAGGACGGAACAGGCAATCGTTTCGGTGGGGAAACTGATACTGGGATCATGAAGCTCCCATACAGGATCAAGTGAGAACGGCTTAGAGATATCAGCTGGCGTGGCTGAGTAGGGGATGAGAACGTGGCAGGAGCAGGAGAGAGTCAAGAGCTGGATTTCAGTCATTACACTAGTGGAGAACCAAGTTGGAAGCCCAGTAGAGAGGGGTGGCTATGTAAGATCATGGGAAATTGTCACGATTCTTTCTCAGGAATTTCCTAAATAAGCTGGCTGTGACAGTACAGGTTTGTAGTCCCAATGTGGGGAGGGAGAGGCAAGCAGATCTCTGTGCGGCCTAGGCCAGTGTGTATAGTGAGATGCTGTCTCAAAATAATTACAACAAAATTTCCAGAACATATATAACAGCGTAGGGAACAATTGTGATGTTATTATTAAGCTTCAATAATGATTACCAACAATGACTCAACTGTCCCTCTGCTTCTTATGTAGTTTATCATCTTAAATATATTATTTTAATTTCTTTGAGATTTTCATATATATGTGCAGTGTATTTTGATCGTATTCATCCCATACTCCTCTTGCACCCCTTTGTGAATCCCCCTCGCCACCTCTTCGCTCCCCTCCTGACTTTATGTCTGCCTTAGTTAATGTCTATACTGTGACAAAACACCGTGACCAAAAGCAGCTTGGGCAGGAAAAGGTTAATGTTACTTTTCAATTCTCAGGTCACACTCCTTCACCAAAGGAAGTCGGGGAAGGAACTCAAAGGAAGAACCTGGACGGGGAAACTGCAGCAGAAGTAACGGAGGAATGCTGCTTGCTGACTTGCTCCCCTGGCTTCCTCAGGGGATTTTTTATTCAACTCATGACTGCTTGCCCAGGGTGGCACTGCCACCAGTGAGCTAGTTCCTCCCACACCAGTCATTGACAGAGAACATGATTGCCAAACATGCCTACAACCTATAGCCCAGTGTTCCGGATGAATTTCTAAATTCCTTCTAAGAAGAAGCCAGAGTCCTTCTTCCCAAATGACGTTGACCGAAAACTACCCAACAAAATGTCTCTCTTTTTCTTTTTTTTAGTGAGCTACTGAGCCCAATTTGTGCCGCCCCTATATACATGGGTGTGGTGTTTGCTAGCCACTTTGAGTCTGTGTCTGGGATTTCCCTCTCAAGCGTAGCCCTTCATGTTTAGAAGCAACATTTCTATCATGTCAAGAAAGCCAGTTAACGTAAGAGAATGAAACAGGCATAAGGAAAACACAGAGTGAAATAGAGTCTTCATTCTTAGTGTCTGGGACTCCCAGGGTTCTGAAGGCTTCCCTGCAGTGTGGTTGCTTGACCTGTAGAATCTTTGAGCCAAAATTTTCTTTACTATTAGACATTCTGACCCAGCCCTCCCTAGTGATGTGAGCTGCCCTGGGGAGCACATTGTCTCCTGAGGACAGCTTTTCTCCACTGACTTTTGACACGGAACACATTTCCTTAATGACAATATCCTTAATCCCAGTAGCAGGGAGGGATGACCACTTCCATCCCTGAACCGCCAGGCCTTCTCACAGTGCCCCCATGTTCTCTGTTGTTCGAGAGCTATTTGGGCCCATACAGATGCTTCTCACACAGTTGAAATACTCTGAAAGTCAGCAGTGTAGGTTCCCTGTCTCAGTACCAACATCAAATACACAGTCCAAGGTTTCCACAGAGGACTGACAATTGTATAAAGAAATAAGGGGAGCTTCACTTTGGTTAAAGGCAAGCAGAGAGTCATGCAAAAGCTGAGAAAATAGTTGCAAAGATTAGGGCAGTATCTCAGAGTTTCTAAGTCATGAATATGTAATAGAAAGGAATCATCAATTTTTTTTGGAAATATAGTCACAATGAACACAAGAAACCAGCATTATTGTTATATTATTCTTTTTGAGACTACGTAGCCCACACTGTATTAGAACTTACTCTGTAGTCCAGGTTGTCCTCAAATTAGACAAATGAGACATTCCTCATGTCTCAGCCTTCCCAAGGGCTACTGTTACAGGTATGACCCAATAGGTCCAGCTACTTATGCACTAATTTAACAAAAATATTAAGGTCACCCACATGAAGCCAAAGTCATTGTTCTTTCTAGCACCTCCCAACCCCGCAATGAAAATGACCAAGACTGAAAACAGACCTTGCCTTATACCAGAGCTTCTCAGACTATACTGCCCTGGAAACATCTGGGGGCCCTGTTTCAAGACAGATGCTCACTTCATAGATCTGCAGTGACCTGAAATGGCTTCTTACAGGGCAAGCTCCTGACAATACTGACGTCTGACACGGGTGGGATACTCTGGAGTGCAAGCATGGTTAGCAGTGGTCTCCAAAGGAAACAGCCAGCGAGCTTCAAAAGTACACAGCATCTCACACTCTTAGATGTTATGACTTGATTCATCTGGGCTGAAGCTGGGCTAGGGGAGTTTTAAAAGATCTCCAAGCTATTTAAATATGCAAACAAGTTAGGGACATTTTTATACATAAAAATTTGAGATATCTGTGGCACTGATGCTTCTGCAGAAGCATTGTATGTTTTAACATGTAAATATAGACCAGCAAAGAACACAGAGAAAGCGTGTGATTCATCTCTGAGATTAATAATCACCAAACATTAACATGGTAAGTCGTTTGGGTCATACATATGTATATATGCACATATATGTTCAGATAGTCTTATTTCTGCTGAAGGAGATCAAATCCATAGAACCCTTTAATTCATCATAATTTATTTTTGGAAACAACCCATTTGGGACACTCATATTATCTGAGATCTAGAACATTTAAATTATTTCATACTTGATTTCTATGCTACACTCAAAGGTTTAAAAGTATGTTCTGTTTGTCTTTAGCTCTTTTGGACATATGATTGTCTTTCCTCGTGGGGGATTTAGTTTATGTGTACCTGTGCAGTATCTGCGTGTCTGCCACATGCACACAGGTACACTTGGAGATCAGAAGAGGGCATCAGATCGCCTGGACCTGGATCCTTCTGCTCCTTGATCTCCTTCCTCTTCCATGTCCATGTCTTTTTCTTTTTCTTTCTTTTTTGGTAAAACAACCGAATGTGTTTTATAGGGGTGTTTCCAAGAGCATGGGTACCCAGCTAGTGATTATGTTGAAGAAAATGTCTTTCCTTCTCCCAGTAACCATTAGCTATGTATAAATCCTCAGGGAGGGGAGGAGCCTTGTGAGCCTCTCCCCTTTCCACAACAGCATATTTGTAGGCTCCGTCTTGTGCCCATCATGACAATTACTATGAGTTTAAGAGTGAATGGCTGGGTCACGCTCAGAAGTCAGCGTTCTACACCACTCTTCTTCCCCTTCCTTTGGCTCTTACATTCTTTCTACCCCTTCTTCTATGATGTTTCTTGAGTTGAGGCTTGGAAGGGGTAAGACAGACGTTCTGTTTGTGGCTGAGTGTTCACCACTTATTCTTGTCTCTATGGCCAATCATGAGCCTCTGCAGTTACTCTACCCACTGCAAAAAAAAGGCATCTTTGGCCAAAGCTGGTAGCATCACTTATCCTTGGCCATACCACAACCATTTAGAGAGCAATTTGACAGGCTCATCATTTCCTTTTGGAAAACGACAGTAGTAGCTTCCCCTACTAGGGTCTATGGCCTCCCCAGTCAAGGGCTTTTAACGGGGTTTTTACTACCGGATGTGAATTCCTTCCCATGAAGTTGGCCTCAAATCCAATCAAAAATGATTTGTGGCAGAAATTCCTGCCAGCCTGGCACTAGAGGGTTAGCAAGCAACCCCACCCTCACCCCCTCACCTTCTACCTTACCCCCTCCAGTCATGAACCCCCGCTGGGCCATACCTGGCCTAGCTCTGGAGTTAGCACCCAGCCTAAATCTATCCTTTGTGTTACAGATACCCTTGGTTGCCTTTTGTGAATCTTGTCTGAAAGTTTCCTGTGCAAAACTTGGTCAGAGAGAATCCGGAAAACCATGGAACCCCATGAATCAGGTATTTTTTAAAAAATATTTATTTATGTATTATGTATACAATATTCTGCCTGTGTGTATGTCTGCAGACCAGAAGAAGGGCACCAGACCTCATTACAGATGGTTGTGAGCCACCATGTGGTTGCCGGGAATTGAACTCAGGACCTTTGGAAGAGCAGGCAATGCTCTTAACCACTGAGCCATCTCTCCAGCCCTGAATCAAGTATTTGCACCCGACACTTCATTCAGTTTATTCTGAGATATGGAAACCTACCAGCTAAGTTCCTGAAGGGCTAAGGGGAAGTGGTTCAGTCCACAGAGGTGGAGTCCCCTGCCCCTGCAGAGGCTAAGCTCATTCTCAAGGAGTCTCTGGGTCTTCATTTCACCGACCCACGTGAACCCACATGCCCGTGCTGTGTTACCCGCGACAGTTTGTTAGCCCCCTAACAGACCCGAAAAAGTTGCACTGGTGGGGACATCTGGCTTGGGCTGTGAGTCGTGTTGCATTCCAGGTCCACACCTGAGTTGATGGTTATTACTCCCCAAGCAGCCCACAGAGCATTTTCCAGGGCTATGAAGGCTGGGCAATGGGAGGAAGCTTCCAGCCAGGTTTCTGCTTGATTTCTGTGTTCCCTCCATCGTGCTTTTAGTAATTACAGTCTCCTCACTGTTTCTCATGACTTTTCATGAGCTGATGTCATTTCTGTGCTCATAGTCCTGAATTTGCGACTTAATTTTAGGCTCAGGCCAAGTGTCTTTGTTTCAGAGATGAATGGCTTCCCCAGCAACCCAATATTTCCCTAGACTTGAGATAAGGTAAAGATACCTTTTCCAGGTTCAGGTAGAGCCTTGCATCTTACTTTGGATTGGAGATGGTTCATGAAGAGTTTATTCTGTGGTTTGGGGACGTTCACACTCCATCTGCTCTCTCTCTCCGTTCCAAAGCACACGCTGACCCTGAACTTGCTCCCAGAGGAAGGCCTCTGATGATCTGTGTTTCTGTATCAAGCTTTGGAACACAACAGAAGGCTGAAACTAACGCTGAGCTGATTTCGGAGGAAAACCTGCTACATTTTATCAGTTTGAAACCTGCCACAGCTAGACACAAAGAACAAAGCCTTGGCCACCATTGCTGTGGTTTGAGTGTTTTATCTCCAAAGGTCTCCTAAGATGGAATCTTACTCTCCTAAGTAGAGGTGTTGGAACCTTTAAGCAGCCCTCTCTCTCTCTCTCTCTCTCTCTCTCTCTCTCTCTCTCTCTCTCTCTCTCTCTCTCTCTGTGTGTGTGTGTGTGTGTGTGTGTGTAACACGACCCAGAGGGAAGTAATTAGGTCAGCAGGAGAATCATGCTCAGAAGAGATAAAAGTAGTTCTCACAGGAATTGTGCTGTTTCTGTAAGTGTGGGCTGTTGTGGAAGGAGAAGGGCTGCCTCCTGATTTCTCTCTCATCCCTTCTTGCCACGTGATCTCTCACTTATACACATGCTCCTACCACCATGTGGTCTGTCATGTCGGGACACAGCTATGGAGGTCCTCACCAGAAGCCAAACCAGTGTGTTAACCTGACGTGGACTCTGTCTCAAAATGGTGCCCTAATCACACCCTCTTGTCTTTATCTGATGCTCAGCTTTGGAAAATGGAAGTTACCAAGACTCTGGGAGCTCTGTGGGTAGTAATTCGTTGTTCTTGATAGAACTGAGTTCTGCCAGAGGACTGGAACACATGCCTGGTGTCTTCTCAATTCTGCCTGTTGCTCACCTCTTGTTAGGCTGTTTGTCTCTGTTCTTCCACTGTTGTAAGCTGTGACTGTAAAAAACAAACAAAAACCAAAACAAACAAACAGCAAAAAAACCCTTTTCTAAATCCAAGTCACCAAACACAAGAATCACCATGTGTCTTACTTAGAGTTCTATTGCTGTGATAAAACACCATAGGCAGAAGCAGGTCGGGGAGGAAAGGGCCTCTTTGATTTACATCACAGTCCATCACTGAAGGAAATCAGGACGGGAATGCCAACAGAATTAGAACCTGGAGGCAGGAGCTGATGCAGAGGCCATGGACGAGTGTTGCTTACTGGCTTGCTCCTCATCTCTTGTTCAGCCTGTTTTCTTATAAAACCCAGGACTACTAGCCCAGGGATGGCACCACCCATAATGGGCTGGGTCCTCCCACATCAATCACTAATTAAGAAAATGCCTTACAGAGCAATCTTAGGGACACATTTTTCTTAATTAAGGCTCCCTCTCAGATGACTCTAGCTTGTGTCATGCTGACATAAAACCAGCCAGGACACCTTGGTAGTTCCTCACACTGGGTCCTCAACTAAAACTAGAATACTTAATAAAATAGTAATAATAATATTCAAAAACTCAAATCTCAGAAAATTATAAAAGTTAATGTAACAAATATCCACATACCCACCACCCAGAAGGTATGAATGTTTCATTTATCTAACTATTCTTTATTAATAAAAAGTCAGGAGTCAACTGTCAGGGTAAGAACCTGAATGATCAGAGAAGCAGCGGAGAAGCAACCAGTGACCTCCTATCTCTTCTGTTTCTTCATCCAAAAGGACTGAGATTCTCTCGAAGGCCTGCCTTATTACTTCCTGTCTATTTGTCCTCAGTCCTCCCAAACCTCTATGGTTAATTTTGATCAGCTAGTAGCTAACTCCACCCCCTGATGAAAGCAAACTTTATTGTCAAAATGTGGTCAAAATTATCACACGACAGATGAATAGTTTTTATTATATATGCTCCGGTTCTACTTTGTCTTTTCCGGTTAAGACATAAAACATAATAAAGACACACCAGTTCCTTTATATATCCGCCCTGGTCCTGGTCCATGTGGTTGCACAGCTGTGGTGTATTTTGAGGGGGGTATTGATACTGCCTTCCTGGATATGTGTGTATCCATTCATGAGTCACAGGGGAACTTTGCTGTCTTCTTCTCACTAGGGTTTTGACAAGCTAATGAAGCTTTCATATTGACTTAAATGTGACTCCAAAAACACAAACTGAGGAATGTTGGCCAGATGTCAGGTATGGCTCCAAGGTCCACGGAGGCCACAGTGTCAGTCCACTGCTCTCATGGGACTTCTAGCCCAATCAGAGTAATCTGGGCTCGCTGAATTTTCTGTGCGCTTTCTCTCTAGTTCTAGAATACCATTCCTTAATATTGTGGTTCTTAACCTTCCTTATACTGTGACCCTTTAATACAGTTCCTCATGGTGTGGTGACCCCAACTATTAAATTATTTTAGTTACTACTTCATAACTATAATTATTGCTCTTGTTATGACTATAATTTCAGTAATTTGAATATCTGTGTTTTCTGATGATCTTAGGCGACCCTGTGAAAGGATTGTGTGACCTCCACAGGGGTCACGACCCACAGGCTGAGAATTACTGCCTTAATAATTTGAACATTCTTCCAGTACATCATGCATAAATATGACAAGAAAAGAAAGTGAGGACCAGGCCCATGGACTACTCAGAGCTGAGCACTTCTCAGGTCCCAGGATACCCTGCTCCGAGTGTGGACAGCTCAGCTGCAGAAGGGCAAAGCAATGTTCTGCTCCAATGTTCTGTTCATGAAGCCTCTCACCTCCCTGCTCCCTGCACGTCTGGCCCAATCACCAAACCTTGCTGTTTCATGATCTACAAACACTGCAGCAGCCATACTCAAGAGAAACACAAATGAGACTGATCTATCAGTCATCAACTAGTCTTGATGAACTCTTCTGTGTAGGCCTCTGTCTCTCCATCTAGAAGATAGATGGCCTACAAAATAAGCAATAACTACAGAAATAGGCACAACTCAAAATGTATCAAAGATCTGAATGTAAGACCTGGAATGCTAATACTGTCAAAGGAAAACAAGACCAGTCAGGGTTCAGTATCCTTAGTCATTGAGATTACATCCTGTTTTCTCCTCCTCCTCCTCCTCCTCCTCCTCCTCCTCCTCCTCCTCCTCCTCCGCCTCTTCTCTCTCTCCCTCTTCTCCTTCTCCTTCTCCTTCTTCTTCTTCTTCCTCTTCCTCTTCATCCTCTTCCTCCTCCTTCTTCTTTTTTTCATGTTTTTTGGATACAGAGTTTCTCTGTGTCCTGGAATTTAATAGTGTAGTTCAGGCTGGCCTGGAACTCAGAGATCCAACTTCCTCTGCCTGCTGAGTGCTAGGATTAAAGGCACATGCCATCACTGAGATCACAACTTATTCTAGTCAGAATGGATATCATCAAGGAAACAAACTACAATAAATGCTGGCGAGGAGATGAGGAAAGGGGAACCCCTGTTCACTTTTGGTAGGAATGTGAGCTGATGTAGCTACTTTGAAAATCAGTGTGGAGGGTCCTCAAAAACTAAAAAGAGTGCTACCATATGACTGTGGTAGCATTTCTGGGCAGAAACCCAAAGACATATAAATGAACACACTGCAGAGCCATTGGCACACCCATTTACTACTCTGTTCACAAAAGCCGAGATACGGAAGCCTTGATGTCCAGCAGATGACTGGGTAGTGAAAATGTGGCCTACATACACAATGAAAGTCTATTCAGCCATGAAGAAGATGAAGTTATGTCATTTTCAGGAAAATGAATAGAATTTAAGACCATCACGTCAAGCAAAATAAACCAAACTCAGAAAGACAAACGCTGTGTTTTCACTTGTATAGAAACTATATATTTATAATTAAAAATTATCAGAAAGGATGCCTATTTCATCTTTCAGGTCCTTACAGTGTTTGCATCCTACCTGTTTGAATTTCTATGACACTCAAAGCAGTAACAAACGCCATTTGTTCCATGAGCCTCTCCTCTCAAAGGAAGATGAAGACTCTACACCAATGATTCTGCACGGGAATCCATATTCCTCCCAGAATTTTCCAACTCCTGTGTTTCCAACAGAAGGAAAACAACTCTCCTGAGCTCAGAGTGTTGGGGAGGGTTCGCTCTGCACTGCGGTGGGCAAACAACTCAGTTTCCTGTCAACTTGTAGCCTATGAGCATTTCCTAAGTGCCAAGCAGAGCCATAGCCAGGGAAACCTTCAGAGAGGCACAGTGTGTGTGTGTGTGTGTGTGTGTGTGTGTGTGTGTGTGTGTGTACTCACGGGGATGCCTTCTAGGATAGAAGGATCAGGATGCCTTCGTAGAGAATGTGGCCTTGAAGGTTGACTCTTTTCACTCTTAGGTATTTGCTTTTATTTGATATGTGTTTACAGAGCCTGGGAAACCAGGGAGGGTAAGACAGGATGTCAGATTGCTTGTCTGAGCACGTTCCTAAGCACAGAAGGATGCTACGCCATACAACAGAAGAAGCCTATCTAAGGATGATCACCTGTCTGAGGGAGGGGCTTGTGCAGGTTTTCAGGAGAAAGGGGTTAGACTGAGAGGAGCTGAGGAGGCTGCAGAGTGTTGAAGTGGTGAGAGCAAAGGTCTTCTTGAAGCCAACATTGTGCTAAAGGCATGGGGAAGGGTGCCTGAAAGGCAGTGGACACTCTACTACATCTGAACAAAGGTTTGTATACAGCGCAAGCATCCAAATGAGCAGTGGTGCCCACTTGCAAAGAACACAGCCATCAGTGAACAGCCACGCCCACCCACTGGCTTGTAGTTATTCTCTGGTGAGTTTGAACTCAGTGGCACAGGGTTGTGGGAGGCCGCTAGCTAGCAATACACTTAAATGATTGGCTAAGCAGAGATTTAAATAATATAGTTTCTGTGTGATTATTTCGGGGCTGAGCAGCCGGGAATGAACTAACAGCTCTCCCCCAACAGCATAGAAGACTGACATCATCAAGACGGAAAACAAAAACATGCAAGCGTCCCCTGATGCTCGGGAGGCATGGATTTGAAAGGTCTGGAGTTTCAAGCATGACGATCGCTCCTTGCAGGTGACTGAAAAGCTCATTTTGAAAACAGCCTCCTTTGAAAAAAGAAAGAGGAAATGGACTTTGTCATCTATTGAACAACTGGGTTTTCCATTTTCTGCTAAAGCAGAATTGACTCTCTCCCGGAAAACCACAATCCACAGAGGGGGAGAGTAAACAAGACACAAACATCGGCGGCGAGGGGCAGCCGGCAAGTACAAGCTTCCTTAGGAGATGAGCGTTTGATGGCAGAGTGAGGTCGGATACGATGACTCATCACTAGTAAACTGGTTAAGCAGGGAAGACCCAGGACGTCACAGATGCCACGCTGGTTGTATATTACCCTGGTTAAAGTCACCATGCCAGGCTCTTCTTGTGTATGCTATGGTGATAAACAGGGAATTCTCTTCTGGAAGCTTCTTGTCCTTTATCCCTCCTCTGCGTCCCTCTGGGTAAGGGTGTGTTCTGACTGCGCACCATCCTCACCCAGAAACACAGCCACACTGCAGGGATTCAGTCCAGCTTGCTAGCCACTGCTTTCCCCAGAGCAGGTGTAGTTCCTGCTCCTGTGGCCCAGCTGCTGCCAGCACCGCTGCTCTGTGATGGGGTACTCTGTACCCATCTTTCAGGGTCCTGCATCTAACCTTCCCAACTCCATCCTCTACAGGCCAGCCCTTCCTCTTGCTCTCTTTCTGACCTCACCCCTCTCCTGTGAATTCGCTCCAGCTTTTCAATGATCAAAGAGAGGAAATGCGACTCTAGTTTGCATTAGCAGACATGCAGACCCCCACAAGGAGACAGGACAAGAATCCGACACCCGAGGCTGTGGGGGTATTCATTGTACAGAATTCAGCTCAACATTAGGTACAAAGCGCTGTACAACACATAACTCTCAATAGTTATTTCCTCTATGTTCCGGTGCTGATGACTGCAGAGTATCAAGCTGCTAAGCCATACACTCTTCACTGAGGCTTACATGGTCAAGAACAGGCACAGAGAGGCAGTGTTTCTACTCTCTGGGCATCTGCAGTCTACAAAGGACCTGAGACCAGACCTAGCGGTCATGGGGAGGCGAGGGGCGGGGTCAGAATCTGAGAAGAGCTGAAAGAGGAGACCTGCTGTACGGGTCTGGTGGGCCATGTGTTTAGAGTTCTGTCTGAACTGGAAATAAACAATCATGAGCCCACTTGGCTTCAGCTGTAAATGGTTACAGAGGGAGTGTTTCCCAGAGCCAGGCCCCATGGGGTCCCGGGCAGTGGTGTCTGCCTAGCCACAGTTCGGGTTCATTTCTCTTTCATTCTTAATCACAACATTGACTTCTTCGCCATGACCTCGGTTTGCTGGTGCTTTGTGGGGCTCAGTGGACAAATTTAGAAGCAGCGAGGAGCGGTGATGTGTGTGTGTGTGGCTGAAGCTACTCACTCCTTACCGACTCTTGTGTCATCCCAGGCATCAATGACGTCCTCAGGTTGTGAAAAGAACTCAGGAAACGGATGGTGTTGGTTGCACAATACTGTGAATGGACTTTACAGCTACTGAAATGTACACTTAAAAGCAGCCAAAATGGTAAGTTTTATAACAATTAAAAACAATGATGGTATCAAGAGACCGTGAGTCAGCCTCCAGGAGGAATCCAGGAGTTCCTTTGGAAAGTACGGCTTCAGCGCTGGGTCAGCTGGCCTTGCCTCTCCCCTCTGGTGTTACCTGGCACATTTCTTAATTGCTTGGCATGCCCCATGCTTGTTTGTGTAGCAAGGTGGTGGTATGATTCAATGAGATCAGCTAAAACTCTAACTATACTTGGACGTCCAACCGTTCTAATGTGCCTGCGACTGAGGGATTCCTAGGACATAGGACCTTCAGTGTCAACTCCATGATGAGTTAGACAAACGAGGATAACCAGTCACTATTATAGTCCTGTCTGGGACGGTTGATACTATCATCTCGATGAGACCTAGCTAGACTCCTAGCCTCTGGCCATGCCTGGGAGGGATTGTCTAGACGAGGTTCATTGCAGTGAGAAGATCCACCTTAACTGTTGGTGGTACCATTCCTTAGGATGGAGTCCTAGACAGACTGGAAAGGAGAGAGCGTGCTGAGTGCTTGTACTCTCCAATTCTGCTTCCTGATACAGAGGATGTGTCAACAGCAGCGACTTTTCTGCTGTAATGGACCATCCTCTGGAACTGCAAGCCAAAGAGCAAACTCTTCCTCGCTTAACTTGCTTTGGCCAGGTACTTTGTGTCATCGATATGTCACTGACTCACTATGATAGAAGAGATGCCCGGTGTCAGAGGATGTTGGTAGAGAATACTGCTGCCTCCACTACCTCCAGGAGAAGCGAGAACTTCATAGCTATAGATCAAGCCCTATTCTGTGAGTCTTGTGTTGACGACCTCATTCCAGCCTCACAGCCACAGCAGGGCAGGGAGCGGGTATCTCAGCGTTTCAGAGGAGGAAACTAAGCTGCTACGATCTGAGTCCAGGCAACATCGGGTAAAGATTGGATACCATGAAGTCTTAACCAATAGGCTACTCTCTGGGATAATGGGACTCTGATAAAGAGCTTGTCTGGCACACACAAAGCCCTGGACCACATTCCCAACCAAACAAAATCAATATGGGCTTCTCCTTTTCTCAAATGCATGCACTCAGCCCCATGCAGGGTTTAAGTGCTTAAACTGTGACATCATTTAAAATGATCTCGTTGCCACTATATAGGAGAAAAAGGAAAGAAGGCCCACCGGAAGAGTGGGAAGGATTTATCACTAATAGACAGAAAATCTATTCTAGTGCAGTGTGTTAATTATCTCATCAATGAGACAAAATACCAGACAAAAGCAACTGAAGAGAGGAAAAGTTTAATTTTTGGCTCATCATTCCAGAGTACAGTCCACTGTGACAGGAAATTGGTGACAGCTGGAGGCTGACTGGCGATCACAATTGCACCAAGCCCAGCATGTGCACTTGCCAAACCCCGCAGAAGACAAGGCGACCAACTTGCTTGGGAGTTAAGACTCCAAACTCATTCCCCAGTCTTGAGCAAACCCAGATTCACCTACACGAAGACTAAGCATGTCCAGGAAAGCCAGAGAAATCGGGGAGATTAACACAGGCAGGAGGAGCCAGGACTGGTAAACAAAAGAATTGACGCAAGGTTGTCCCTCCTACTTAACGAGGAAATGCAAAGCCCTATCGCCAGCGTCAATGTTTAACAGATGCGTAAACAACTCAGATACTAATGATGACCCAAAGCACGCAAGTTACTGGAAACTGGTACACTCACCCATTGTTGGTGGCATGGGTGACAACACCCAGTGAAATGCTGTGCACTTATGAAGCTGACGAGGAGTGTATAACAACATGCGAACGTGCTCTCTCCTTGAGCCTAAGGGAGAACAGCCGAATCTGGAACTTTGGAAGTGGGCCTGAGCTGTGTTTACCACACAGTGTAACATTTTTGCATAAATGTCACCGAGGCCTGGAAAAATGACTTGGAAAAAATAAAAGCATCTGATGTGTTTAGTGGGGGAAGACTGTGGTGGTTCGCCCCTCCCCACCCTCATTTCCATTGCTGTTATTTAATGTTTGTGTAAGAGCCGCGCGAGAGAGAACACCACCACACTTGGCCCACTTTCCCACCCCCAGCTCTATTCTGGCCCTTGGCCCTTCTGACTTGCTGGGTAATTCCAGACTAAGCAACAATGGTCCTGCTTCTGGGCTCAGCTCTTGCCTGACTCCTCTCCTTCGACCTCATTTGGCTCTGCCTCCACCTGGCTCTACCTGCAGCTCCAGGAGTAACGACCACAACACACACTCCTGGTTTACATGTGGCACAGCCGACAATTAACCAAGACCGGGGAAGTTCAACCCGATATGTAACTGGATTCCCTCTTCCTGGTAGTGTGTGAGAGTCCAGCGTGTATGTGGAAGTGAGGGCGAGGTGAGAATGGCGTGCTGTTCCAAAGCCGTGGGAAGATGAATCGTGAGATGGGTAGTTTGAGATGCAGAATGATGAAAAGACAAACATCCCAACGTAATCCAAAGAGAAGCCCCAGCCCCGTGCTTTGTCTCTCAGGGCTCGAGAGAAGATGGACTGTGAGTTGGAGGGTTTTCTTCAGCCTGTGGATAGAGATGGGTGGTGCTGAGCACTGTCAGGCGCTCCCAGGGTGAGTCACGGCTCACTCAAGCCCATATCCCTCACTCTCCTCTACGGGCCAGCTTTCTCAGGAGCAGCGCAGATCCTCTGCTCTGCCAAGGTTCTAGAACTTCACATCATCCTGAGATTGTGTCCTATGATAAATATCTGTTTTGTTTCCTGGAAATGGGAGCTGGGGAACCCATTTGAAGTCATTGTCATCTCAACCTGGATCGCTTGATCTCAGCCATGGCTTTGCAAACCTCTGTTGTCGGAGGTTTTCTGTCCTGCCTAGTTTCTGCAATCAATCGTTAAGTCCCAAAATATCACACAGAGGTCTATATTAGGTTATAAACTGATTGGTTCATTAGCTCGGGCTTCTTGTTAACTCTTATAACTTATATTAGCCCATTATTCTTGTCTGTGTTAGCCACATAGCTCAGTACCTTTTTCAGCAAGGCTGTCACATCTTGCTTCTTCTGTGGCTGGTCAGGACTGCAGAGAAACAGGCTTCCTTATTCCCAGAATTCTCCTGTTCTCCTAGACCCACCTCTATTTCCCATCTGGTTGTCCCACCTATACTTCCTGCTGGGCTACTGGGCAATCAGCGTTTATTTAAAATATAATTGACAGACTACAGACCATTCTCCCGCACCAAACCTTTCTTCTCCATATCTACCATGTGTCACATTTATGTTTATGGGTTTTATATGTGCTTCTAAGGTGAGCATTGATGTGGCAAAGGATTGGAATTTCATCTGTAATTATCAGTAAGGTCCACACGTTTGACTCAGATATCTGTTCAGAAACCATTTGTTGAAATATTTTTTTTTGTCTCTAAATTTTTGTTTTGAAATGCTTCTTTGTTATATATTATATTTTAAACAATATAGTTGATATTTTAATGAAGAATTCATTGCTTAAAATAACAGCAAATATATAACTTTTAACTAGATCCCTGAGGAGGCAGGAGAAAGGATACTTTTGTAGAAAATAAAGAGCTGGGGAACAAGCCCAAAATGAACATCAAGAATGTTGAAGGGAAAGTAAGGATGATAGAGCCGGATCACTGTGGTGACGACGCAGGACAATGGGCTTTCCAGGGGAGAAGACCAGAGGGAGATAAGGTCCTGGAACCCCTTCTGTGGTTTAATCCATATCCTTAGGCAAACAAATTCCTTGTCCATCAAATGCACCAGTCATAGAAAATGCCTTCATTGCCAGCTCTTGTGGGGATCCAGGAAGCCACAATGTTTTAGTTCCAGAAGATCCGTTTAGTGCCCATCAGGCAAGGGAACATGGTCTAGGTACAAAATTGGATTTAAATGGAGGTTGCACAGCATGTCAAGAGAAAGCAGGGGCGACAGTGGGCTGTGCTCCTAGCCAGGTGTCTGATGATGGATACGGAAATCTGTGTCCTGGTTATCCCTGAACAAGGTCATTGCCCTGTGCAGCGTCATTGGCAAGGACAGACGACAGCTGTAGTGAACAAAAGATGTTTCAAATCCCCAGAAACTTTTCTTTCAAGAGTCTTCCTCCTCATACTCATTGTCTCCCTCCTCCCCCTCCATCTTGTCCTCCTCCTCCTAGGTCCCCAAATGTCACTACCCACTGAAAAGCATTCCCCATGGAATGTGAGGCTCAGTCCCTCCCATCACAGGGGCAGGACGTAGTGAAGAGAGTGCAGGGCCAAGACGAAGGAAACTTAGGTCCAGATGACAGCATGGACTGCCTCCCAGTCCATGAGAATAACTGTCACTGCCTACGAGGGCTGGCCTTGTCCAAAATACAGTGAGAAGATAAAACATGTCTTTTGAGACTCTGGAGAGTGCCAGGGGTTCCTTGTTACCAATAAGAAAGCTGAGGCACAAAGAGGTTAAGTAATTCTACAACTAATGCATAGTTGAGCCATGATTTAGCCTTTGTCATGCTGACACTAAAACCCTGAAATCTGGTGACACTCAGGGAAAGTGCCAACACAGTGCTTACTGCCCACACGGGATCTTCTTACCAAAAGACAGTTAAAGAAGGTGGCAGAATTTGGCTCCATTTGCATCTGAGTTAGGATCCCAACAGAGGCACTTACACATCCCAGAATTCTCCTGTAAAACAGAGGAGGAGCTGCTCTGGGAGAAGCGTAAGATACTCCTTAGTTCCGGTGGGAGACATTTCCCTGTTCAATCCTGGGCTCTCCCCACATCATGTGGTGTCTCTTTAGGATCAACAGACATCTTAGCGGAGGTTTGGGACTTCCAAATCAGCTAAGTGCTGGTTGGCAAAGCATTCTTGAAGATGAAGCGAGCTTGTCAGAAACAACTGAGGTGTCGTCTTTGCTTTTCCTAAGGAAATAATTCAGCCTATCCAAAGGTCACTAGCGAAAGAGACGAGTCCAATCATATTATACACCCTGAAGGCTCTGCAACTCATCCCAGCTCGATGGAGAGTCAACACGGGCTCTGTGGTGTGTGTGTCTGTGCGCACGAGGTGTCATGTTCATATGGTGTGTGCGTACTGTGTGGTGTGTATAGTGTGTAATGAGTGTAGTGTGCGACGCCTGTACATGGCGTGTGTATTCTGCATCTGTTAAGCTGCTGCTTGAAGTCGCCTGTCTTTTCAAAGTGTAGATCTCAAATCCAGTTAGTACCCTTTCTGAGACCTTAAGAAAAATCCCATGACTGGGCTTCCCTAGGGGACTCTGAATTTGAGTTACCCTGTAAAGCTTTTCACACAATTCCCCAGATGGCTTTAAAGGCTCGGGATGGAGACACGGGGCTCTAAAACCGTGGTTCGGAACTCCAGCACTCACAGAACTAGCCAGAGGGCTGAAACCAAGAGAAGTTCTCGGCATCTCCAGTTCTGCAGGTAGGTCAAGGTTGAAGAATATTTACAACCCATTTCTCTCGGGGATGCTGATGCTGATTGGTGCTACCCTTTCCATCCAGTGCACTGGGACCACTCACTCCCATGCTGTCCTCTGGGCTTCTCCAGAAGCCCCAGGCCTCTTGATACTCCAGGTATCAATCACACTTCAATCACCTCTTAGGATTGGACAAGTATTTGCTGCCAACTGTGTTTCATGATGTGTATCCTGCTAGAGATCCACACGTGGCCACTAGGAAGTCTGAGAAACTCCCATTACTATTTCATGGTAGAAACGTGAAAGTCGAAGACAGACCCTGATGTCTGACTCCTTTTCTCCCACATGCCTGCCTCTTGGAGTGGGCCAAGACCCAAGAATAGACAGGGGACAGGCCAGTCCCCATGGGGTCGTGATGTCAGAATAGAGAGCCTCAGCCTTTTACAGGAACCCTGTCCAGCAACAGGCAGAAATCTCAGACATACCCTGGAGGCAGGGAGAAGTCTTACCTGGACCCAAATTGGTTGAGGCCAGAAAGGTCTGGAATCCAGGCAGCTCTTCCCTCATTAAAAGAGCTTCCGCCCTTTGTTTTCCCAACAGCAAGGTCATTAAGGTACCT
Source organism: Dicrostonyx torquatus (assembly GCA_028555095.1). Taxonomy (NCBI): domain Eukaryota; kingdom Metazoa; phylum Chordata; class Mammalia; order Rodentia; family Cricetidae; genus Dicrostonyx; species Dicrostonyx torquatus. Next base: position 2,672,208 of record JAQHUG010000239.1, read on the forward strand.
GGTACCATTTTGACGTCTGAAAACACCTGCGGCCACACCACCTATGTGGAACCAGATGGATGGCTCCCTTGTATGTGGGGAACCGGCTATGAAGGCTAATTTTCCGTGTCAACTTGAACTAAAGGGTGCCCAGGTGGCTTACTAGCCATTATTTTAGGGGTGTGTTGGCGAGGGAATTTCTGAAAGAGGTTATTTGTCAGAGAGCAGCTTTGACAAAGATGACACCAGTGTAGGGCTGTGGGGACCAGAAAAATAAAGAGAAGGAAGACGCAAGTGAGAATAATACCACAGAAGCATAGCATAGTACCAGGAGGGAGTTCCAGTGAATGCGGAAACCCTTCTGTGTTTACTTTTCCATAAACTTCTATACCCCAGTACAATGGGGGTGGGGGAGAAGACAAAAGACTGCTTTAACATGATACAAAGGACAACTAGAACAGGTACTTGCGTCAATATTTTGAGACATCAAGTCATTAGCATTCTGTTGTTTAAGTAGTGGACCCACCCTAGCCTTTCCTATGGTCAAACTGCCTACTTCAAAAGAAGGAGCAGAAGTATGCTTGACTATCCTGACCATTGGTCAGAGTGGAGTGGATCTACCTGTCTGGGCCGTCTTAATGTCCAAAAACACCAAGTAACCACACCCAAGGTCAGGGTGTGTAGCCACGCTTGTTGTCAACAACTTTGAACACGGTAAAACTCTCTGACCTTCAGACAAGGAGAAAATGAGCTCACATTTTTTTTTTTTTTTTGTCCTCCGCAGTCATTCATTCAATCAGTAAATCTGGCAAAGTCAGCCCTTCCAGGTCAGTTGGGCGTCAGGTAATCAGTCAAGGGTTTGGACAGAACTGAAGTGGGAGGAAGGGACTCTACTGTCCCTTGAGCTACAGCAGCAGCCATTTTCTTCTGTCCCTGGATGTCGGTGCTCCTGGCTCTCACGCCTGTGCCTCGGACTTCAACTCACCTCGTTGGCTCTCCTGTTCTCAGGAGTCACAGCCTTGCAGATGACAAACTAACAGTACACATCCCCGCGCTTCTTTTTTTTTTTTAAAAAAAGATTTATTTATTTATTATGTATACAGCATTCTGTCTGCATGTGTGCCTGCAGGCCAGAAGAGGGCGCCAGATCTCATTACAGATGGTTGTGAGCCACCATGTGGTTGCTGGGAATTGAACTCAGGACTTCTGGAAAAGCAGCCAGTGCTCTTAACCTCTGAGCCATCTCTCCAGCCCCCATCCCCGCGCTTCTTATATGCCCTCGCGGTCCCTCTTCCCTGGGGACCCTCTGCTTTTCTATGACTCCTTCTTAGACAGCATGAGGTGATAAATAGAGGTAGATTCTTATTTTTTTAAAGTTCCACCCAATATGTGTGGGTGGCCCCCTCAAGTAAAATCAGACTGGCTTCAGAATTCACAGACACCTGAGGTCTGGAAACATGCACTGTGCTCCCTTACGGCAAGTAAACACCGGAGTGCTCCATTTTGTTTCCGAGGTCCAAACGGTCATCAGAAGAAGTCAATTGACAGGCACAAAATGAGTTCTGCGATTTTGTGGCAGGGGAGAGAGGAGCTACACAGAATAAGGTAGGCTTCGGCTGTTGATCGCAACTCTGCTCTCATTGTAATCCACTGGGGCGCTTTAAACACTGATCCATTGCTATGGTTAAATTGGTTTGGGGTGTGGCTTAGTTATTAACACTTTAAATATTGTTTTACAACATCTCATTCCTAAGTAGGCATATTTGGGTATATTTAATGTACACGTTTAGTAGGAACAATGCATATAGTTTTATCATTTCTTTTTACACTTTATTAGGAGGCATTCTACAAATATTTTTATGATTCAGATATTTTTTTTTGAGGATTATTAAAATACCTAAGCAGTATTCTATAGTGTGAATTTATAAATGACAATTAATTTCACATCATTCTTCTGTAAGGTATATATGTTACTTTTCCCAGCACTGTAAATAATGCTGTAATAATAATATATTACACCATCCACTTTGTACCCATCAATAATTATTTCCTGAGAATATTCATGTTTTCAAACTTTGTTGATATGAAAGGTAGAAAATTGTATTACAATATTCTTTTTTAAAATAAAAATTTAAGAATGGCATTGAACATCTGCATATGTATGATGGATTGTTTTCTTTCTTTTTTAAAAAATAGTTTCCTGGATATTTTTCCCTTCTGAAGCACCTCTTGGAGTCCTTCATCCCCCACCTTTGGAAAGACATGAAGTAACTGATTCTCTGGACATGTCTTATTCCTGGATTATTAAGCCTTATGGTACCCAGATCTTCCTTTAGAACCCAGGAGTACAACTGTCAGTGGTATCTACCCTGCAGCACCTAGATGTTGTCCTTGGACTTGGAATTCCATGGCCACTCTGTAACTGAGAAGCTAGGAACTGATAGATAGATAGATAGATAGATAGATAGATAGATAGATAGATAGACAGACAGACAGACAGACAGACAGACAGGAACTGACACAGGAATTGGAAAAAGGGGGGCAGGTGTTCCTCCACCCCTCCCTTCTCCTCTCAGACTCTCTCCTGTCTTCTTTTGACCTTGGTAAGGCATTCTACAGACTCCCTAATCCTCTAAGCAGCTCATAAAAGGGTGGATTCCAAGGGTGCAGCCCTCCCGGGCAGTGATCTGCCTAGCTGTGGTTTCTCTGTGTCTCCTCAGTTCATGCTGCTCATGACTTTGCAGTAGCTCCCAGTTCATTCCCACCCGCATTTACTTCACGCCTTTGGGAGAGCCTTCTTCCCTGCTGACCACTCTCTCATGTGCTCTCAGAAAGCTGCTAAAACTTCTGGTTTTGGAAGAGGACTCCAACAACGTCTTCCAAGTTGGTGGTAACTCCAGACGTCAAAATAACATCTAACAAGCATGATTATGAAATGTTTTAGTTGGCGTATCTATGACATACGTGAGACAATCAACTTGACCTTTGGTGAATTCTGACATCCTAACTTACTGAACGTCCACCAAAGATCTCATGCTGTCCTCAACGATGACTCCATGACCTTGATACGTCTACATCATGACTACACTGGCCACAACACAGGTCAGCAGAGGGTTGGTGACCAGCCTTTGGCTCTTCAGGCTGGGAAATGCCCGCGAAGGTGTCTAGGATAAAACAAGTCAGAGACATTCTCCCTCTGGCTTCCCAGTTTCCCTTGCTTCTCATGTATGTGAACTGCTTCTCTTCTGTTTCTGGTCCTGCCCCCTTTTTGAGTTCTAGCCAGTCATTCACATCAGAAGCATGTAGCTGCCCCTGCCTAGGATACCTTAGTCAGCCCAACATTAACCCGGATAACTACTGTAGGAATCGGTCCCCACAAAGCTACTCCCATCACCAGGTAACCAAGCATACCCATGACGAACTCCAGAGGAAAGGAAAGGCTAGCATGGGAACCAAATCAGAGAAGTATCCCAAGATTGAAAATGGTTATCATCAGCTTCATCGGCTTGCGAGGCACCTCAGAGATCCATGCCGTGCACTCTCTGCGTGTCTGAGGGTGTTTCCAGAGAGGATGAACTACAGGGTTGGAAAACCTACTCTGAATATGGGGAGCATCTCCCCAAAGTCTAGATGACTGGATGGAATAAAAGGTAGGAAAGGAGAGCGTCGCATTTTCTCTCCCCAGTTCCTGGACACCATTGTGTGAGGCACATGCCTTCACACCCTCCATGCCAAGATTGTCTGCTCAGATGCTTCCGTCGCGGTCAAGAGACGGAGACATCGGCCTCTCTGCCTTTGTACACGCTTTCTTCCCACCAGTCTGAGCCTCCTCTTCCATCTTTTCCATCTGCCTCATGCTTGCATGTCACCGGTGCCTTTCACTTCAGATCACATTATTTGCTTTCCCTTTGGGACCCAGCCTTAGCCCTTTCCTTGTTCCCAATGCCTACCCTGCCCAGGGAGAGCTCAGCAAGATGCACTCTGCTTCAACGCAAGTCTTCTTTCTGGAAGTCACACCTCTGATTCCTGTAAGGCGCCACTGATAGGGGTGACTCTGGCCTGCACAGCTAGCTCCCCAAGCACCTTTACTTTCCTTAGCATCACCCTATTCGACTCTCATGTGGGTTTCCCTCGAAGCCCAAGGCCTTTGCTAGAAAAGCAGGCTGAGTGCTTTTGAAGGACAAAGTTTGGCTCGTGCAGGGAGGGAGCCCCTTGCCCATGACTGTTGGTCTTTCTTTATCCCACCAGGAGCAAAGCTATATTGGCTTCTCTAGCCCTCCTTTCTTCCTCCCATCTTGGCAGCTTCTTCCAGGAGATTCCACCCAGTGGAGACTTGTGGGCGCTGAGATTTGCTTGCCAAAGCACACCTTTTACATAACCAGTTCTTGACATAACCAGGGACCATGGCAGTCACCACATATAATCTCACTGGCTGTGTGGCTTTTCTCTGCCACCTCTGCCGGAAGTGGGCACGCTGACTGCTCTGAGTTTGATGGGAAAAAGGAGGGGATGTTTCTGCGATGTCACAGAAACAAGAAAAACTCCATATGACAAAACCCTTTTAGAATTTCGTGCCAGAGAAAAAGCTCATTTCCTCAAATAAAAGGTATGCTTCTGCCTTTTAAGAAAAAAACAAAAACAAAAACAAAAAAAAAACAGTGTGAACTCAGTTTTTGTCCTCCCCCCTGGGGACAGTGAGCCAGGAGTAATGGCAAAATTGGAGGGGCTCCAGCAGCAGGCTGGTGGTCTCTGATAGTGTCTCTGGGGAGCATCTTTTTGCCTGCTTGGACCAGAGCCTCCTCACCCCACAACACCTCGCCTTCATGTTGGCTTTGTTCTCTGCAGAAAAAAAAAGACTCTAGGAGTTCTAGAAGCCCAGGAAGACCCTGGAGATCAGTGGGTTGTAAGAGAGAAGCGGCACAAGCATTAATGCCATTTACTAGTCCCTGCCTTAGCGGATAACCCAGCGAAGAAGTATGAACAGTGAGTGAGTATGAAAGACAAGGAAATCTGTCTGTATTAGAGAACGCCAATTGTTCACAAGCTCCGTCCATAGTTAACGTTCTTCCCCTCTTTGGCTACTGCAGCCACAAAGGCTCCCCTGCCCTTGCCATCCTAGTCATTTGCCTCTTGATGCTCCCCTTCCTGCCCTCTGCTCCATTCCATAAGGAAGGAGGCTGGGGCCCTGCCCTCTGCCTAGATTTTGTGTGCTGATTAGAGAGAGTAGATCCTGCCCCTTGGGAAGTGGTCAGGGGAAGGGAAGGCAGAGACCACAAAGGAAGCCTTCCCCAGCTTTATAACAGCATCGCAGGAGGTGGGCTTCAGCTCCAGGAGCAGAGACAATCCCAGTGGAGACAACGGCTGTTTGAACAGCACCGTGCTTGGTGAGCGTTGGTTTAGACAGTGCTGGTGTGACAGAGGTCATCTGGCATCCTGGACCCCACAACATCAGGAAGAGGATAAACATGCAGCTTCCCCAGGGCCACAGTGTGAGCAAAGGGCCTCCAGCCACTTCCTCCTAATGAGGGACTCCCAGACTATAGTCAATTCCCTTGTTAGCGCTTTCTCTGGGGGTACAAGTTCCCAGAGCCCCAGTCTCTTACAAACCTCAGGGCTCCCCTTCTCTTGCTTTAGCCTTCAGAATGCTTTAGTAACCAATGGCCCGCATCCACTTCTGCTTCCGGTAGCTGCGGCCCACAGAGCAACTTCCGTAGTCTGGACCGCATTCTGACTGACAAGGGGAGCACCCAGCCCCTGCCTACACTTGTTGAAGAGGCTTCTTCAACTAAAAGAGCTTCTTTGCAGGGTCTTGGGGACATCCATTTTCCCACCCCTGCCCTTCTGTTGCGAACTGCAGAAAAAATGCCAGTGACTGGGCTAGTATCTTTTTTTTCCCTACCACACTGCTACCAACTTCCTCTCCATGGGACCTTCTCCATAAACTAAAAATAAGTTTCTTCATGACTTGGAGAAATTAAATGTGTTGATTTTTGGACATGGTGCTCGAGGCCTGCATTAGGGTTCAGAAGCATGGGGTTCTCGGCCATGTAAGAACAAAGTGGGAACCTCTCTGCTGGGAGATTGGGAAGATTTGCGCACCCCCCCCCCCAGCCCAGTTTCCCGAACATGGCTGTGCTGGCTACTAAATATGAACAAGACCTATTCCGGGGCCTTCCCTCTCTATTTTCATATCCTTTATTCACATGGCACTCTGATTCCAGCCAGCATGTCTCAGACCATTCTCTTTCTTGGCTGTGAGAAAGTAAATATTAGTAAAAGTCTGGGCCTGGCTTCTGCAATGCCAATTGTCATCATCGGGACTGTCACCGCACAGCTTCCTGTCCTGATTCATTCCACAATGAGATACAGAGGATGTTTACATATGTCTTGCCAAGGAACAAGCTGTCTCCTTAGATATATGGGTATAACTTTTTAAATAATTTACTTTTAGCTTAAAGCATAAGTCGAGAAGTACGATGGTTTGAATGAAAATGGCCCTCACATACTCATATCACTGAATACTTAGTTCCCATGTTGGTGGAGCTATTTGGAAAGGATTAGGAGGTGTGGCCTTGTTGGAGGTGAGATACTGGGGCTGGGCTTTGAGGTTTCAAAAGACCTACACCATCCCGAGTCTCTCCCTTTGCCTTCTTTTTTGTTTGTTTTCATTTTTACCTTTTGTTTTGTTTTGATTTGTTTTTTGAAACAGAGTTTCTCTGTAGCTTTTGAACCTGCCCTGGAACTCACTCTGTAGACCAGGCTGGTCTCAAACTCACAGAGATCTGCCTGACTCTGCCTCCCAAGTGCTAGGATTAACAGCGTGTGACACTACCACCCAGCATCCCTTTGCCTTCTACTCAGGGATTGGGAGGTAAGTTTTCAGCTGTTCCTGCTGCCATGTCCTTGCTCTGATACCATGGACGCTAAGCCTCTGACAGCAAGAGCCTAAATTACACACTTCGTTTTGTGCATTGCCTTGGTCACGTGTTTTATCATAGCAATAGAAATGTAACTAAGACAAGGATAGCTGTACATCACCACTGTTATAAAATTTCAGGGTTTTTGGCCGGGCGGTGGTGACGCACGCCTTTAATCCCAGCACTCGGGAAGCAGAGGCAGGCGGATCTTTGTGAGTTTGAGACCAGCCTGGTCTACAAGAGCTAGTTCCAGCGCAGGCTCCAAAGCCACAGAGAAACCCTGTCTCAAAAAACCAAAAAAAAAAAAAAATAGTTTTTTTTTCTGGTTTGGATCTTCCTATAAGTGGAATCTTACCAAGCAAGAAAAGTTGCCGCTTCCTATCTGGCTTCTTTCACTTACTGCAGTGTTTTTCAGGTACATTCATGGTGTATTGGGTGGGGAGTGTTGATAACTCCTTCTTAATGACTTCATAACGTTCCATTGTATGGATATGAAATGGAATGAAATGTGTGCCCCTGGCAATGCTGGAGCGTGCATGGGCAGCCCGTATACTGCAGTTCTGTTGAACTTGTCCATATGAGGTTTCATGGTCTAAGCTGATGAAGATGACAATCAGGCATCTTATGCTACATTTTAATTTTCCATTGACGGTTTTAATTTATTTCTCCATCAGTTGACGGTCATCTGATGTGATGGTCATTCTCATAAACAGCAGGGTCTAGAATCACTAGGAGATAAGGTTCTAGGCACACTTGTGAAAGACAACCAAAAATACAGAAAAATTGGTACCAAGAAGCAGGGGCTGTTACTGGGATAAATCTTACCTTGTGATTCTTAGGCTTTTGGAACTGGTGGAGAGAAGAAATGCAGAAGAGTTGGAGACTTTGGGCTGGAAAAGTTCCTGAACGCTTCCAGGAGAGCTTATTGGGCAATTCTGATAGGAACTCAGAAGACAAGGATTCTAAAAGACATGCTGACAGTGAGACTCGTGAGGTTTGGTGGGGAGCAAGGACTCTGTGTGGAACTAGGCAAGGAGCCACTTGTGTGACAGATACCCTGGCAAAGACTCTGGCTGCACCCTGCCTGTGTCCTGAGAGCTGGAGAGAGGCTGAATTTGAAGGCAATGAACTAACTCACTTGGAGGAGGAAGTTTCAAGACAGGAACGTATCCAAGCTGTGGCATGGTTGCTGCTCACTGCTCACCGGTTTACAGTGAGAGACGGTAAAAACTGGAGCAGACGGGACAGGAAGGGAAGGCAGGTGTGTGCAATTTAAAGTTTCAGACAAGGAGGGTGCAGGTGATGACACATTTGTAATCGTTAAAAATATTAGAAACATTAAAGAGAAATGTAGCGTTTGGGACAGCAGGATAGATATTGCGAGGGTAAGACCATACTCATCAAGGCTTTGCCTTGTGAAAATGCTAAAATCGGATTGTTGCTTAATGGGTTCCCTGACCTTCAAAACACCTGTCCCTGGAAATGTGCTCTAGGTCAGCACACAGAGGCTGATGCAACTATGTTTCAAGCAGGCCAGGCTCCACCCCGAGCTGGCAGCAGAACTTGGCATCTTCATTGTCTTACTTTGCCAGGTTCTCTTTGCCCTGGTTTTGTAGGCATGAATGATTAAAGGGATTGTGGAATCTTAAGCCATAGTTTTAGAGAGCCACTGAGCATTGGAGATGGCAGGACCATGGGACATACACAAAGGGAAGGTTTAAATCGGAGTGGTGTTGGCCCCAAGAAAAGATCATGTGTGTTACAGGCAGAAGAGCTGAATGAGAAAGGAACCCAGATGATTCGATCATGAGCTCCAAATGCCTGACATGGAACCACAGGCTGCGTGCCCTTCTGGGTTTAATGCGGATCTGATCATTCTTTCTGGGACCCTGTTCTTCTTTTGTAGATGGGAATGTTTATTCAATGCCATTACATGTTAAAAGTAACGTATGTGTATGTTGTGCAAATAAAATGTGCAGGTGTGTGCGTGTGTGCACATGGATGCAGAAGCCATATGAGAGTGGGCATCTTATATAGAAATGTTTTTACCTGATAAACTATCTTTCCAGCCCATGTAACTTGTTCATTTTTTATGTAGTGGCTCACAGAAATTTCCTGAAGAAGCTCAGCACTTATACTCTTAAACAGTTTTGGATCTGTTACAGACTATGGAGTCTTTTCGTCTTGGATTGAATGCATTTTTTTTTTTGCATTATAAAATGGCCCTAAGCCTATAGCGACAAAGAGATGAAGATTATGGCTTAAAGTGTGTTTGCATCTCATTTGACAACGGGTAGAGTTGCCATGGTTAATGTTGTCAACCGGCCAGGATCTAGGTTCATTCAGGAAACAAATCTCTGGGCATGCCTGTGAGAGATTATCTAGATTATGTTGATTGGGGCAGAATGGCTTCCTTTAACTCCGGGTGATGTCATTCCATTGGCAGGAGTCCTGGACTGAATATGGAGAAACATGAATGAGGGCTAACATTGTCACTTTGCTTCTCGATGGCAGACACAATGTAGCCAGAAGCCCCAGGCTTCTCACTTTTCCTCAGCACCATGATGGACTACCCCTCAAATCTGAAGCCAGAATAAACTCTTTCCCTTTTGTTTCTTTCATCAGGATATTTTATCACAGAGACAGGACAAATAGGGAATACACCTGGGTTGTTTCTCCTCTCAGACGAAGATGAATAGCGCTGCTGTGAACGTTCATCTAGACAAGCTCCTGTGTGGAGAAGTTCTCAGTTTTACTGGGCTGGGTTGCTGAGAGGAACTAGACCAAATGGGAACCTGAGCATTGAAAACTCAAGACCAGGATTGGTAATGTGTCAGAGGTCTTATCTGGCCAGTCTGTTCCTCTGACCTCAGACATGGGTGTGAGCGTGGAGGACCATCTATTTCTACACACAGTGTTCAGTTACTTAATGTCATCACACGGTAAGCTAGGGAGGTGACCGAAAGGGTAAAAGAGCTTGCTGTGCAAGCAAGAGGACTGGAGTTTGAATCTCCAGAAACCACAGAAAAGCCAGACAGAGTCATATGTGCGCATAGCCTAAGCATTGTGGGGCGGAGACAGGCGATCCCAGCAGCCTTCTGGCCAGTGAGCCTAGATGAAACAGGAAGAAGCAGGTTCAATGAGGGGCCTTATTTCAAAATTTAAAGTGGAAAGAGATAGCCTGACATCCTGTGCTGGCCTAGGCATGCATGCTTACCAGCACACACTTGTGTATATACATCACACACACACACACACACACACACACAAATAATAAAAAAAAACCACATAAATAAATGTCAGTCCACAAAATCTCCTGGGATAGGAATTGTCACATGGTCTTGTTATTCATTTTGTCCTTAAGAAGTTTGTCCTCCAAACTTCTTGTGTGTGATAGTTAATCGTGATTGAGGAATATCTAGACATAAGTGAAACACACCTTAGGAGGATCTCTGTAGGTGTTTCTAGGGGAGAGTAACTGAGGTGGTGTCTCAGAGCTCCTTTTGCCGTGATAAAGCACTATTCCTAAAAGCAGCTGGGGGAAGGGAAGGCTGATTTCCACTTACAGCTCTCAAATCACACAGAATCACTGAGGGAAAGGAACTCAGGCCCAGAGTCTGCAGACAGAAATGGGCAGAGACAATGGAGGAACACTGCTTACCAGCTCACTCAGCCTATTTTCTTATACCATCCAGGACCCTGTGACCAGACATGGTGCAACCCACAGTGACCTGGGCCTTCTCACACCAATTCTTAATGAAGAAAATGCCCTATGGACTTGCTCTAAGCCAATCTTAGTGGAGACATTTTCTCAATTGAGAGAGTCCCTCTTTCCCAAATGACTCTAACTTGTGTCAAGTTGACATAAAACTAGCCAGCCGGGGTGAGGGAAACACCCTGAACATGGGCAGCACCATTTTGGGCTGAAATAAAAAGGGGAAAAGGTGGATTGGGAGATGGCTTGGTAAGAGGGCTTTATTGCTCTTGCAGAAGACCTGAGTTTGGCTCCCAGTACCCACATTAGGTGTCTCACAGCTACCTGTAGCTCCAAATCCAGGACACTGGACGCCGTCTTCTGGCATCCATGGGCACCTGCACTCATGTGTACATACTGACCTGCCGTAATTAAAAAGAAATCTTAAAAAGATGTGTGTGTGTGTGCATGCATGTGTGAGTGTATGTGCATGTGTGTGCGTATGCATGAGTGTGTGTGTATGTGTGTGTATGCATGCGTGCATGAATGTGCGTGTGTGAGTGTGCATGTGTGTGCATGTATTTGTGTGTGAGTGTGCATGTATGTGTATGTGTGTGAGTGTGTGTGTCAAAAGCATACTGAGAACCGGCATTTTCTCTTCCCTACTTGTGGGTCCTCCAAGCAGGAATCCTCATGCTCTGCTCCTGAGGCCATGTTTTCCTCACCATGATGAACTATGTCTCCTCAAGTCGCCACCAAAATAAAGTCATCCTCCCTTAAGCTGCTTTTGTCAGGTCTTTGGTCATGTCCCTGGGCGGGGGAGGGGGAGGAGTTCCAAAAACCTGGTAAACTGTGTTTAGAGCTTACAGTATGATATGAGGAGAAATCAAAAATGTCCCCCCTTCCTTGGACCCCCTGACATCCGCCTACATGTAACCTAGGCCATGAGGAGGATCTGGTAGCTGTGCAGGCCCACTCTCCACGGGGCTGTAAGCACAATAGCTTTCTCGTGTAGATTTTCTGCTGCTCCTAAGGCCATGTTTCCATGTGTTCCAGAGAGACCCGCAAGCTGGTGGATGAGTCCGGCTAGCTGCTTCCTGGCTAATGCCGGACACAGTGGTTTGGCTTGGCCTATATGATTTCCTGAAGACTGGCAAGGTCCCATGTGTTTTAGCTGAGCTGGAAGAAATCAGAGGCTCTGGCAGGCCTGGGCCTTCCTCCCACGTTTGGCTAATGGTTGGCACTGAGTGGCCCGCGGGTGTGGTGGGAATAGGGTGTGAACTCAGCTGGCCACCGTGTTCCCTCCTTTCCATTTGAAATTTATTTGTTGCTTTTCCTGATCTCATTGAGATTATATAGAGACAGGATTTCTCTGTGTAACAGTCCTGACTGTCCTGAAACTCACTCTGTGGACCAGGCTAGCCTGGAACTCACAGAGACCCGCCTGCCTCTGCCTCTGGAGAGCGTGCACCGCTGCCACCACCACCTGGCTGAGATGACTGATTCTGAGAACTTATGGAACTCCTTTCCCATGTCTTCCTTTGTCTTCCTTCCCATGGCATGAGCTGCCATACAGTGTGTTTCTACAAGATGGCCCTTCCTTAGCACAGTGATGCCCAGTCCCGGCGCGTGTCACCACTGCCTGAGGAATCTTTTAAGTTCTATACCCTGGGTGCATCAAACCACAACTTCTGGAGCCTCATCAAGCAGAAGGAAGCTGGAAAAAACCTCTCTAGTTAAGTGAGAAGCTGAGGGATGAAAAGCTGTGGTCTACAGCACTTACTGATGCCCACCTTGTAGATATCCCATCGGTGGTTGCCTTCAAACTGCTCCTACGTCTTCACTGCCCAGGGCTGACAAGAGGCCGTCAGAAGCCAAACACCATGCATAGCTCTCACCCAGTAGGTAGATGCAATTTCAAGAGCTTTGACGCCAGCTCGATAAGCTATTTTGAATGTGGTGAGTTTTGAATGCTTATTACTTTAATTTTAATGGAGTGTTTAGCTAATTCTGCATTTCTATAATATATAATTTTAAAATAATGACTATATAGGGGCTAGAGAGATGGCTCAGTTGTTTAGAGCACTGGCTGCTCTTGCAAAGGATCTAGATTTGGTTCTCAGCTCCCCCATGATAGCTAACAATCACCTCCAGTTCTCGTGATCTGGCATATTCTTCTGGTCTCCTTGGGCATCTGCACACACATAGGGCACATATATACACACACTAAGGCACACCCACATATGCAAAAAAAATCATAAAATTTTCTTGCTACTTCTCCCCCCTTTGGCTCGGGTTGTAGATAGTCCAGGCTGACCTTGAATAGCCGATGTAGTCAAGGTTGGCTTTGAACTTCTGATCCCGCTGATCTCCCACATGTTGAGGTTATAAGCATGTGTCACCATGCCCAGTCTGTGTGGTACTGCGGATTAAATCAAGGCTTCGTGCATATCGGGCAAGTCTTCTATTAACTGAGTTAAAACACAGATCACTGTTGCTGACTCAGAAGGTCTTAGGCTGCTTTTAACAAGGTCCCAGGTGATGCTGATCCTGCTGGGAGACAGAAGGTATGCCAACACCAGCCTCCAGTTAGCTTCCTTTCACAGAATGGGCTGGATTTCTCTCGGGAGAGTCAACCCTCACTCCTGCTTTCAGGTAGTAATCCCTACCAGGGGACAGCAGGCATGACAGTTGACAAATGCCTACACACAGCGCTGGAATCTGAAGATGACGCAGTGGCTCTGGATCCCCTAAAACAATCTATGAATCCTCTCAGTGCCCTTCCCCCACCCCACCCCAACCTCCTGGGCAAGATGTAAAAGAAGGGGATGGCAAACCTCTGAGGGCTACTACCAGCTTCCTAGGGACAGCACACGTGTCTGACTTATGTCACTGTGGAGACAGACTAGTTGTCGGTGAACCAGGAGTTGAAGAAGGAAGATGGAGTATAGAAGGTGAGGTTGCTTTTTGGCCTCCGCGAGCAAAAGCTAAGGAAAGTCAGAGGCTAGGTAGAGTTTTCCAGAGGAGCATAGCCAGTAGGAGGTATTACTCCCATACTAGATCTATACGCACGTAGATCTACCTATGACCTGCCACACAATTCTGGCTCCTGCATTATGGAGACTGAGAAGCCCCACAGGGAGCAGAGGACCCAGGAAAGTTGCTGGTGTGGCTTAAAAGCCTGAAAGCTGAGATCCTTGGCAGTGAGTTCACATGTGACAGCCAGCGGCACTGAGGGTAGGCAGGAGATTGTCATTCTGGCGGCATCTCATAATTTTGATTTGCATTGACTTTAATGGCGAACACTGTTAAGTACCTCTCCATCTGCCAGGAGTATCCTTTTTAAAAAACAATCTGGCAGTACATGTCAAAAATTACTAAATGTGCATATAATTTTATCGAAATCCCTTGATTCTGGAGTTCATTCCAAGAAACAATTATGGTTGGCTAAGAAGCCCTCTGGAAAAGACAGTCACCTTTGTAGGAGGCAGGTAGGTCCTTGTTCTTACAGATAAGGACTAGAGAAACCAGAAACGTCAAAGACACAGGGTTATCTATTCAAAGGAGAGATGTATTCCACCCAGGAGGCTGGGCATGAATGAATGTGGCTTAATAGTCTGGTGACTTTTGTGCTATCTGTATGGGCAGGACACACTGGCTCCCCCAGACCCTTATCTTGAACATGTTTATCTCAGTCAATCTGTAGCTCTATCCTCCCCCAAGACCGTTGTCAGGAGCACTGTTTACTTTGAGACTTTTCCTTCAGTTAATCTATAGACTCTATCTTTATGAAAAATGTCATTTGTATTTTGCAGGAGTGTCCACGTATTCTTGTCTTAAGGTTTGTCGTGCACACAGGGTTAACTTAATCATTATTGGGACACTTATTCCCAAATTGTGCTGTGCTTAAATATGCTTAAAATAAACTACCTTGTGTCAGACTCTTGAAGTTTGAACCAGCACTGGCTACTGAGTCGTGTTGAACCTGACTTCCCTCTTGCCTCTCCTGGATCGACACTCTGTTGGCTGTGGTGTTTGCAGAGACCCCCCTGCTCATGGTATGTAGAAGTGGCGGTTTCTGTAAACAAAAGTTCAACCATATGGGGAGGGCTCCTAAGAAATGGTGTCTTCCAGATATAACAGGGACACTACATTTATGGGCTCACAGTAACTCTGGTAACCTTCACAAGACCTGTACAAGATTAAGCCAATCGACAGTCCAGCCTGGATGAGGAGGGGCACCGAAGGGTCCACTCTGAGCTGAGGAGTTATTTATCATCAATGGCTCCTGACAGTCAGTTTCCTCAGGGATACTCCTTGACAGGTTTCCCATACTCCAGTGGGTGGCCCCACACCCGAGCACGTAAGGATACTGATTAGACTCAGTGTGTTACTAGAAAATAATGGGCAAATGGGAGAGGAACATGGTTGGAAGTCCAGGAGGAGTTGCAGGAGGAAGAAAGGTAATTATAATCAAAATATATTGTTTATATGTATGACATTCTCAAGGAATAAATTAGAACATTAAAAAAAGTCCAACCACTGAGCATTGATTAAATGAATCCATTCATGAAAGGCAACCTGATAAAAATAAATGGAAATAATTATATGAAGACTAATGGCATGGCTGAATGAAAATGCAGACTATGAAGGATAAAACCCTAAATGTATTTTAAAATGTATAAATATATGGAGAAGGAGGCTCTAAAGACACAACCCAGAATGTCAACAGTGAAATAGATACAGACAAACAAATTGACAATACATCGGTCCTTCCAAAATTAAAATCCCCAGTAGGATTGCTATGTGATTCTGGATACAATAATAAATTAAAATCAGGGTTTCAAACAGATAGACTGTGACCCTGGCAGCATTATTCACCATAATCAAAGGGTGGGCACAAACGAAGGTTTTGTCCCAAGCGCTTTAAGATGTAATCCATATGCCCCAACTCATATACTTAACATACAGAATAGTTTTAGAATAATCCTAGGGTTTTGACACCATCACCGTAATCAGTTTTAGAAAGTTTTTGATGCTTCAAAAGAAGCTGTGAGCCTTTCTCAGCCACTCCCCATTTCTTCCTACCTAGTCCTGAGCCCTGGACAAGGACCAGGTATGTTATACATTTCTGTGTCAAAGGATAGAAAATCTGGCAAGTTGCTGTCATTTAGTTAAGTATTTCCAAGGTCTGTATGTGGTGTAATATGTATTAGGATAGTATTATTTCTATGCATAA
>JAQHUG010000239.1:2715858-2794842 GCA_028555095.1 Dicrostonyx torquatus
GTACAGAGCTTGTATAGGGTTTCTCGTGTGGGGAGGCGGGCAGAGCTTTTCAGGGTGGCTGGGGATTGGTGGATTTTTGTGGTCTGATTCTGGGACACGAGCTGGGATTGGTGGGATTTCAAGCCCTGGCCCAGAGGTCAAGTCAGGGGCAGGGTGTTTTGCCAGTGGTTAAGTCATGCCGATCACCTCAGCCTTTCCTGGATGCAGCCCTCTCTTGTATTGGTGTTTAATGGGTATCCTATTCCTAGGCTCTTAGCACGTTCCAGAAGTTCACGGTCTGCTTGCTCATCTCTTTCCCTGGGGATGGGTGACGCTTTATGCGCAGGAAGTCTAGGTTTTCTTTATGTTAACAAAACACCAGCATCATGCCTAACAGGTGGTAGGTGTCACCTAACAGTTTACAGAAATAACGTGCTTGAGAAGGTGAATAGGCAAAGTGACCTTCCACAGAGCAGCTGAAGACATGCCCTAATTTCCCGGGTGAAAGTTGAGGGGAGACAGGGAGACGATGGAGATCGATGGGTAGCAGCAAAACGACACAAGCTACAGCTTTCCCCATCCCCTCTCTAGATTTTGAGTAGCCAATGCACCTTATCTTCAGCTTGACCCTCTCTCCCTCTACTCGTGCTTCCTGCTGATGGATTGGAGCACAGCACAATGTGTATGTGTTTAGGTGTGTGCAAGTACATGTGCATGCATGTGAAGACGGAAATTCCCCTCAGATGCTCCTAGGGAGACATCCTTTTTTTTTTTTTTTTGGCTATTGAGCCCCAGGGATGGCTATCTCCACCTCCCAAGTGCAGGGATTACAAGTGCAAACCACTTATTCACAGTCTAATTCTCAATAATTTTCTGTCCTCTCCACATGACTTATGGGCACAATTAGGAAAATAATTAAGTAAAGCGTTGGCTTCGGTTCGCAGTTTATCGACAATAGAAGGAACACAGCTAAAGTGTCGGCCCAGGTCCTTGCAAGGATTTGGCTTTGTTGTCTCCTCCTGCTGTGTCCCTGCTCTGCAGTCCCCCAGCTTTCCATCCATGAGCCTGTGCAGACAGGGCAGACTGGTCATAGACTGTTCCCTGCTATCCCCTTCCAAGGCTAAACCCATAAGGATTTCAGGATTTCTCAGAAAATGAGTGACAATCATTTGTTTTTCTCCTCCTCTGGTGGACGATTTGATTTTTAAAAATAATTTTTATTATCTTATAAGCAACATGTACTCCTTAGAAAATAGGTCTGTGACAGTTAGCATTAATTTTCTACTTGACAGACTAGAATCCCAGGCAGATGGTCCTTTGGCATTCTGTGTACGTGTGCGTGTGTGTGTTGGGGGGTGGTATCATGATTAGGGTTACTGACGTGGGAAGACCCACCTTAATTGTGGGCAGAGCCATTTTCTGGATAGGGGATCCTGGGCTGTGTATATAATGTATTAAGTGAGCTGAACACTAGCTTGCCTTCATCCCTGTTTCCTGATTGTGGGGGAAGTGTGACCAGCTGCTTCATCCCTGTTTCCTGATTGTGGGGGAAGTGTGACCAGCTGCTTCAAACTCAGGCTTCCTTGACTTCTCTTGACCATGATGAATACTTTCTAGAGCTGTGAACTAAAATAACCCCTTTCTCCCTCAAATTGCTTTTGTCAGGACATTTTATCATTTTATCAAGCCGGCAGTGGTGGCGCCTACCTTTAACCTCAGCACTTCGGAGACAGAGGCAGGTGGATCTCTTTGATCAAAGTCCAGCCTTGTCTACAGAGCAAGTTCTAGGAAAGGCTCCAAAGCTACAGAGAAACCCTGTCTCAAAAAATAAAATAAAATAAATCAAAGAAAGAAAATAAGAAAAAAATCCTGTTAAAACTTTATAAGAAGCCAGGCATTGGTGGTGCGCACCTTTGGGAAGCAGAGCCAGATGGATCGGTCCAGGACAACCAGGGCTACACAGAGAATCCTTGTCTTGAAAAAAGACATATAAACAATCAAAACCCAAACCAAAACAAACAAAAATCACAGTAAGAAACCTCCATGTGACAAGATCATACTATTTTCTTATGGATGAGGGTTTCCCCCCTTATTCTGAACAACATTTGTGATTTTTAGAATTCCTCTAGAACTAAAGATATTAACCAGGAATGTCATATTTCTATCTGCTTTGTATGTGAATGCGTGCATGTGAGATAGCTTTCTCACCGTATTGCCTAGGCTGGTCTGGAACTCCTGCCCTCACTCAGGCGATCCCACTGCCTCAGCCTTCCTGAAGCTGGAACTGTAGGCAGGTGCCACACCCAGCAGCCTGTCTCTGAATTCTTGGGAAACACACTGATGTGCTATGTTCAGCTCTTCTCACTGGAACTCAGATTTCTGTCTTGAGTGGCAGGAGTAGTTCCTTGCATGCACAAGTTCCAGACACAAGTCTTCTTCAGATGAGTGATGCAAGGCTCCTATCTTGCAGGCATTCACTTTAAAGTCTTTGGAAAAGCAAATGCTTTTAGTGTCTGTGAAGTTCTAGAGAGCCTTGCTTTACACCACATTTCAAGACCAGTGGTTCCCAACCTTCCTAATGCTGTGACCCTTTAATACAGTCCCTCATGTTGTGGTGACCGCCAAACATTTTTGTTGCTACTTTATAACTATAATTTTTGTTACTGCTATGAATCATGATGCAAATATTATTTTGGAGGTAGCAGTTTATCAAGGGAGTCATAACCCACAGGCTGAGAACATTGCTCAGGGACCATTTGTTTCCTCTCCTGTCCTAAGTAGCTAGAACCGGCAAAGTGTGGCTCCTTAGCATGCCTGCACTGCGTCTCCTTGATTGGCTGGAGGTGGCTTCTCCCAGACTCCCAGGGGCAGGTGCCTCAAGTTGATCAATTACCAAGCTGGTCCCGAGGCACTCACCATTCAGAGCAAAGTCATTTTTTTATTGTAATGAAAATTTAAAAGGCAGTTACATTAGTTACACATATACCCAGTGACTTAATACCTGTTAGTCATACAGAACGCTCAAGAAGTACAAATGATTTACCCACGGCACAGTTCACATCCATAAGAAGAAAGGCTAAATGAGAGATGAGTAAGTGCTTGCTGTCTACGGAAGCCTGCTTGTGAATTTCTTCTTTAAGGAAATAGGTGGCTATAGACAAAGCAAACTACTGGGCCCCGCATGGCCTGTGCACAGCTCCGTTTTGCTACGGCCAATATCCACAAGGCTGTGCAGGCTGCCTCAACAAACCCAGCTCAGGGTACAAGGCATGGCATGTCACATGTGGAAGTGTGCCCATGCCCTGTGAGCTCTCTCTTCAAAGTTGTCCCAGGTTCTAGGCAATGGAGGAAGCGAGCAGTCAGGTAGCTGGTGATTCCTCAGTACATGGAATATGGCCAAGTTACTCAGCTGTATATTTTTGAGATTGGTCTCATGATCTCGAACTCCTGAGCTCACGACCTTTCCTGCTTCAGTCTCCCCTGTGATGGCACTTCAGGTGAGCATCAGCTTGGCAGGATAGGGCACGGTAGATTGGCAAGTTAGGACATAGCAACCCACGGCCACTTACAGAGAGGGCTGCAATTTAGCCTTGTTACTGTTGGTTAGCAAATGACTTGTTTTTGCTTGTGTGATAGGACATAGCTATCACAAAGCAGGTGAGCTCACGCTGGGGAGTGACAGTCTATGTAAACTGTGTCACATACCCAAGAAAAGCCTCAACTTCCCTCCAAAGGCCAAACAAACAAACAAAAAACCCAAACCCACAGCTCCTACACCTCTTAACTCACAAGCTAAAGACCAGGACTGTTGTTGTCCCTGGAAAGGATTCTTTGCTCCTGAAGCTAGCTTTGGGCCTTTTTCTCTTTTCTCACTTATGCTCACCACTTGAAGCCAGCTCCAGGCTGCTGGGGACAGAAGGTGCACCAGACAGCATACATAGGAGACCTACTTGGGATTCTGAGGCTGCGATGAACCTCAGGCTGTGTTACTACTCCCCATGAAAGGGCTCATAGCTGAATGAGGACCTCTGGGGCCAGAGTTTGTCAGGGACAGGGATCACCAAGGGCATTCTGCTCAGTGAAGAAGAGATTGCAGGTGAGTCCTGTAAAAACACTGGGACGCCCTGGATGGCAGGCAAAGATCAGCTTCGGAATGCGCGGGTGGCCTCTGGGGCCTTTGATCCATATGTCCATTCCGCTCTCATGGATCCTGGAACCTATGTTACTCCCAGCATCCCAGGAGCCAGGTAGCAAGGCAGGGCTGGTCTGGGAGCTTAGCCTCCACATTCAAACAAAGTGTTTCTGAAAGAGCTCTGGAGGGCCCCAGGGCCTGGGTAGGCCTCAGTGGTTTCTCTCACAGTTGAGCATTAGTGGGCTGATCCATGGTCATGAGATCCTTAAGATGAGGCTCAATTAAGTGAAGGGAGGCAGGCAGCACTCGCCACAGCACATGGGATGGGGGAGGAGCAGTGGGACCTGAAATTGGGGTGGAATCTGAAGCTCTGTCAAACCTGACTGACACAGGGACTCTGGTGTCAGAGATAACCCAGGCAGAAGTTTCTAGAAGTTAGCTCATAGTTCTACCTTAAGACCACTGTGCTGGACAGGAAACAGCTCTGCTACAGAGCAGAGAGAATGCAGTGACCTCTGTGGAATCAGGACACTGTCCCTCAGGCCTAGTAAGGGAAGAGTGAGAGCTCTCTTAGGTTGCAAGGAGGAAGGGCTAAAAACTTGACGCGGAGGCTGTCTGTAAAAGGGTCAGAGAACCGGAGAACTGACTTACAAAGTGAACAGCTCCCTAGCCCTGACTCCTGGGGACAGTGCTGGAGGGTTGGCCATCAGCCCAGCTCTCAGACCCCTGTCAAGCTCTCCTTTGAAATGCAGCTGAGTAGGGACAGCTTCTCCCACTCACTGGCCACACACACCAACAGGCCATAGTACATCTACCAAGTCACAACTTTGATTCTCGCTGTACAAAGCACACCTGGCCCCAGGCCATCCGGGACAGTGTGTGGAGGGAGTCTCAAGTCCCAGTGCTCTCAGCCTGACCTGAAGCCCCCAGGCAGCAGCTCTGAAAAAGCAGAAAGAAACCCAGCCTCTGCACCAGGCAGACCTGCTGGTGCTGCCAGCCATTGTGGATGCCAAGCAAACACTTCCTGGGTGCAAACTGTCCATTAAGGGTTATTCACAATGGAATTTAAGGACCCTGGAGGCCCCTTCCGAGCACACAGATAAAGTACAATAAATACAAAGATCTCAAACCCAAGAAGCCAGGCCTGTGGGTTGGAGCCAGACAGATGACGCCATGTCCAGGGAGATGGGGAGTCAGGGTGGCTTCTGGGGACTCTGCAGCAGGGCAAGCTGGGTGAGGGGAGGGGTCCCTTTGAACATGAGCATCTATGCCATGACAAGAATAGCGCCTGGGCAGTAGGAGCCTGGCTTTGCCTGAAGCTACTCAGAGAATGGAGGGAACATGCCCAGGTCAGCAAAGTCCTCGATGTTATAGTTGCCAGTCCCCTGTGTTGGGTCCCCCGGCATAGGCAGCATGTCCTGGAGAGGAGAAGAACAGAAAGCCCCAACGGTCAGTGGCCTCACCCAGAGCCTGCCCTTGTCCCGGAGTCCAGCCCTGCCACTGATCCCTTTGGCTATCTCTCTAGTGAGCAACTGTTCCTTTGCATAGCTTGGTATTTGGGAACCAAATAATTTTGGGGTCAGGGGGTCCTCAATACTTGGCCCCCTTGGGAACTGCTCTCCTGGGGGGTGGTCATGCTGAAGATAAACACCACCAGGTCACAGCCTTTTTCCTGAAGCTAAACCCACCAATGGAAAGAGCCCAGCTGGGCAAGCAAGGCCTAGAGCAGTAAGACAGACTGAACTATGTGACTGCCAACCAGGCAGGAGCCTGAGCAGGTAGGAGGACCGGGGTGCAGGGGCCTGCCAGGGTTGGTGATGCCATCCCCGAGTGGAAGGCTGGTTACTTTATCTAGCCCTAGTTGGCTAGACCTTAGACTACCTGTCCTGAAAACACTGGGGGAGTTTCAGTTCCTTAGGGCAAAAGTTCCATTGAGTTCAATTCCCAATCCATGTAATAACGGTGGAAAAAGAATTCTGTGGCCCAATGTGCTTGGGGAACAAAGCACACCTTTCTTACTGCCTAGAGACCCAGTCCTCGCTGGTATAATAAAGGCTCTGGTAAATCCTGCAAGAAGGAAACTGAATAACTTGCTTTAATGGGTGTCTCACAAAATTATTTGACCAAGAATTCTTTTTGGCAGGGTGACCTTGAAGAGACACACCATTAGGAAACTGTGTCTTTCAGGGTCGCTGTATGAGATGAACAGCGGGTGAGGGCTGGTCCTTACAACAGGAAGGAAGGAAGTCAAAGAGAGGCCTGGGAAAGGCACCTGCCTGTACTGGGAAGTGGGTACGACCCTGTGGACCTGAGGGACACCTGGATCTAGATCTGGGTCTGTGAAGATGACACTTGACCAGGTGGGAGTGGAATGTGTGCATGTGTGTGTGTATGTATGTGTGTGTGTGAATGGGACATTGAACCTTGAGCAGGAAGAGTGTGGCCTGAGCCTCTTGTCTGGAGCCTTGCTGTACAGGGCAGGCAGCACTCTGGGGGCCCCACAGAAGAGCCTGGGCTGCTGCTAGGAGACAGGGTGGGCAGCCCCAACTCTAACTGAGGGGAGTCAAGGGGCTTACACCTGCACTTACAGCCTTCCGGGGAAACCTGGGAGGCTGAGCCCTGTGTGATTAGCAGCCCCATGGCCTTGTCATCAGTGTGGTGAGGTTGGTCTGTGCTGGGAATTGAGAACAGCAAGGCATGTCTCCAGTCGTGGTAGGTATGGAAGCAGCCTGGGACCCTTAGCCAGTATTCAACCGGGTCTAGAGAGCTGAGCACTGCTCCAGCTGTCATGGGCTAGGGTCTGGGGAAGGGAGTCCCTGCTCCTGGTTGCCATAGTGGAGAGGAGATAGGTTGAAGCAGTCTAGCCCCTAGGGACCTGCAGCTCTTGGAGGTTGTCCATACTGCCATGGTGAGCATTGAGGTCCTGTAGCCCTTAAAGGGGCACGGACCCTGCTCCAGAGTCCTACAGTCTTTGGCTCCATACATCCCTCCCGGGCAACTTTGGGGTGTGGTTCAGGAGGCAGCCACCCCTGTGTGGGTACATCTGAAAGGCTGAAGGCCTATCTGCGTCTTCTATGTACCCGCAGGCTTTGACGGGGCAGTGGAGGGCCTTCTACTTGTGGGCTCCCCATATTACAGGCTGGGCGGGATCTCTTGCTGGCTACCGGGTAGGGCAGGCAGAGGTGCAGAGGGGGGCATAAGGAAGCAGAGAAGGCGCAGGTACCTACACCTACGAGAAGGCGCTGCTCGCTGGATTTACCTGGAACACTTCAGTCTGGCCAGGCTGCTGGTGGGTGTGCTGCTCACCGCTCTGCTGTCCGTGGTGCTGGCTCTGCCACTGAGACCAGACCTCCGAGGGCCGGCCCTGGAATTGCCCGCCACTCTGTCCACTCTCAGCTGAAACATCCAATGGACACGACACTAACTGTCATATTCTGTCACGTTCCCCCATCCTAGTGCCACTCGAGGGCTCCATACTCCTGAAAGGCACGTCACAAACAGGCTTTTTTCCCTGGCTTCCTCCTTTCTCTGACAGAATACGCTGAGTGGAGAAGAATCAAGGAAGCACTGTGAAATGTGAATGGTTGGCCAGAAAAAGTAGCTTCTGCTAGAATGTGCCTGTCAGGTGATGTGAGCTCCAATCCTCAGAGCCTTCTATGCTCGTGACTGCTCATGGCGGCCTCAAAACAGAAAATAGAAGGAATAAAAATTTTGTCTAAACTATTTTGGCAAATATATATATATATATATGTATATGTATATATGTATATATGTGTGTGTATAAACTAAAAAGGATATTGAGTGTCTGTGTGTTCATGCACACACGTGTTCACACACATGTGTGAAATGTTCATGTAAAATACAAAAGACACAATCAGGTGTCAATCCTCATACTTGCAGCAGCCATCTCCTCTCATGGCCTGCAGACCGGCTTTCTTTCCACTTCTGGTCTCTCCCTCATTGAGCCCATCACAAGGTCTTGCTCCATTACTGCTCTGACCATGGCTTATATCACCACAGTGCCTTTCCTGTAAGCTCACTGTCCCTACTGTGTTCTAAGTCCCCCTGCCATCCACTCCCAGATCCATAGGGCCCTGCCACCACCCTCCTGGGACAGAGACCCTGCCTACAGATGGCAGAGGGTTCCTCGAAAGTGGCTTTTTTCTGCTCGTCTGGCCTCACGTCTCTCTCCATATCTTGGCAACCCTACCCTCTGATCCTATTCACTTGGCAGAACTTGGATGTCACATTCTGTCACTTTCCTGGTCTTCATGCCCCCATGTTCTTTCCTTTTTAAACAAATAGAATTTATTGACATGTGCACGTATGGTGTGTGTGCAGTGCACACATGGAGGTCAGTGTGTAACTCCTGGGAGTCAGTGTTCACCTTCCACAATGGGTTAAGGCAATTGTCAAACTCATGTCACTGGGCTTGGACAGCAAACACTTCGACCCACTGGGTCAGCTCTCTGACCCCGCCACTTGCTCCCTTGACTGGCCTTGCTCCTGCATTTTCTTGGTCACCTCATGGTCTTATGGAAATGTGAGCCCAGGGTCTAGTTTCAGCTTTGCCTTCTCTCAGTTTGCCCGTAGCACCTGTACCCCCTTTCACACGGTGTCCTTCACATTAAAGTGACACCCTAGGTAGAGTAAGGCCAGGCTGCTCCGAGATGGTGCTTGGAATAGAGATAGCTTCAGGAAGTTCTTAAAGAAGGGAGTGAAGCCAGAAGGAGGGGAGAAGGAGGGCAAGGAGACAGGAGAAAGGAAGAGATAAAGGAAGGCGGGAAGAGAGAGGAGAGGAAGTGAGGAAAGGGGGAGGGAAAGGGGAAGGGAGAGAAAGGGGAAAGTGTGGACATGCTGTGTTGGTCCTCTTTGAGTCTGAAGCCTCCAGATGACACACGATGCATGATGGAGTTTCCTCAGCTGTACTTCAGGGATAATCGGAGGTAGCATGAGGAGAAGCCAGAGAGGACCGGAGAAGATTACCTGATTATTCGTACCTGGGGGTACGTGGTTCTATTAATTACAGATAATATATTTCAAGATAATTTTTTTTTTGTTTTTGTTTTTCGAGACAGGGTTTCTTTGTGGCTTTGGAGCCTGTGCTGGAACTAGCTCTTGTAGACCAGGCTGGTCTCGAACTCACAAAGATCCGCCTGCCTCTGCCTCCCGAGTGCTGGGATTAAAGGCGTGTGCCACCAACGCCCGGCCCAAGATAAATTTTTTTTAGCCTTCTGAGACATTAAATGCTGTTAAATATTTGCAACAAGGAAAAAAATCAATTCATGACGCTGCTCTGGGAATGAAATAAAACGCTGAAAGATGGGAACGACAGTATTTTGAAGCCATGATAGCTGCGTACAACATGGTAAGCTTGTCCTGGGAACATTATTTCAATTCATTTCCAAATCTAAGAGTTGAGTTTATTATCCGTGTTTTTTTCAGATAAGGAAGCTGAGGGCTCGGTGATATCAACAGATCTGTCCTGTTCATTTATTATATAAACCTAGAGGCTAAACTTAGATCCTCCTGACACGGAGCCTGCTTGCATTCATCAGAAAAATACAGCTTCAGTCTAAGCCATTGGGTAGTATGGAGATCGGCTTCATCTGCTGAGGGTGGCAAAGGGTTCAGAGGTCAATACAGTTACAGCTCTTCTGGGGCTACCATTGGGTGTAAGAATAGGTCCCACCTAAACCAGAGTCGTCCTGGAGGAAGCCAGTGTGACCTGAATGAAGAGTAAGCATGAGAGCCAAGGGAAGGAGACTAAAGAGGCCACTAAAGGTGTTTTGGTCATTCTAGAACGGGACTAGTAGCTCCTCTAACTACAAAATGAGCATGACCTTCAACATGGCCTCTCCTGGCTGAGGGAGCATTGTGTGGCCTTTGCCTAAACCCCCACCAACCTGCATTGCGGATGGTCAACATGTGGCCTGTTCCCAAGGCACACAAAGAACTCCTTTCTGGAATAACCCAGTGGTCGCCAACATCTTTGTTAGGCATGGTTCCAAAAGTCGTGTGTACAGTGAAATGTCATGAGCCGGGCTCCAGTCATACTGCCATGCGTAGCCAGCTGCTGCTGGCCCCGGATAGATGGGCCAGCGTCCTGCTAGGCCAGGTGTCTGAGGCAGCTGGGTGAACTTGCAGACCCCTAGGGCAGGCTCTGGTCCTGCGGGATGGAGGCAAGGCTGATACCTTGCATCTTGTTAGTTGAAATTAAATGATCCACTTCATTCTTGTTTGCCACCATTTTTCCTGGGAGGCTGCCCTGACTAGAAATTGCCCTGAGATTCCTGTGAAGTCCCGTGCAGCCTTTCAGTACGTGCAACGCTGTCGGGTTTAGTGTAATGGTTCTCAGAGAAGGGAACCGCCGGCACTTCTCATTCTCACAGACAGCAGGATGCAGGCAGATAAACAGACGGGGAGACTGATAAACATCCTTCCTAAGCAGACATCCCACCCCAATGGGGATTAGCCCAGTCCCTCGGCACTGTGAAAGCTGAGGAATCCTGCTGGGTAAAATGAATGTGTTTTGATGGAGGCAGCTGCTTCCTACCGAGCCTCCTGAGCGAGCAGACAAGGACCATGGACTTTTCAGTCCTCTGGCAGGACGCTCACCTTCCAACACTGATTAGTAGGGTCAGGTATGTCTATAATTTCTCCAAATGTGTAAGCTAAAAGTGTACACGGCTGAGATTTGGGGCTATGTTAGGGGAGGGAAAGACAGGCTTGCGTCTCCCCTCCCCTCCCCGTGCGTCCTATTTCTCAGTGGAAGACACTTCAGATGTTTTTGGAATGATAAATTCCATTCTTCTCCAGCCTCCACTCAGCCCGGACCGGGTGGGGCACCTGGTGGTGGTGGGGCACTGGAAAGGGAATTCCCGGTGCCTTCCAAAAGAGGCTTGTCCTGGGGGCACTGGTGTCTTCTGCTGTGGCCTGATTTGATCTGGTGTCACCTGTCTAGACTTGTGTCATCATGATTAAGTAGCTGAAACTACTAAAAATTGAAAAAGCAGATGCTAAAGGCAAGACAAGGACATGCTGGGGCTTGCCCAGTCACTGTCTCTGGAAGCCCGCTGTTAGGCGATTCAGGCAACAGATAAGCAATGGTGGGGCAAAGGAAGGGTGGGATTCTCCGCTGGCTTTGGCATCTTGAACTATGCTCTCTGTGGGTTTGGCTTCGTATGTTTCTATAAGAAGCATTGTACATCAATGACCAGATTGAGACAGAGCAATTAACCAATTTGGGGCTTCACGTTGTACACTTGCTGACAGTCACCAATTTGTTTTATCTTAGCTCTAAATCCAGCCTTCATTGCCCAGCTTTGAGATACTGAACTGGTCCCAGTTTCTGCTGTGCAAGTGGGTGCAGAGATGTACCAAGACCTGCTAACCTCTCCCTTCATGCTGTATCTGAGAAACACCCTGAAGTTCGGGGTTGCTGCCGTAGGTATGCACTACCAGAGTAAACACTCGGGTCACTGAATCCCGGCTTTCCTGTCTGTCTGTCTGTCTGTCTTTTCTTCATTCTCTCACTATCCTGGTCATGTTTCCAGGAACAACCTGTGAAGGACTTGGCACAAACTGGGCCTATCAAGAGCCTGGCCAGGTGATCAGGAAAGCAGATTCTTTTGAGGAATATGCTAAAGAGATGGGAGGAATAATTATCCCCTCAATGAGATAATGGACTCACACACCCTCTAGAAGCCTTGCTTACAGATATTTACAGTTAAGCCTGCCTGACTTTCTAACTCAAGAACCTTCCTCTTTGAATACCATCCAAATCCCTTGATTGAGCCAATGTTCTGAACTTTCTCAGTGTTCCTCCTGAGACCTTGCTTGCAGGCCTCCACTGCTGACCTCAACCCAAAGGCAGGCATTTCTCCCTCCTCTGGAGACATGCCAGGATTTGCCCTTTGTCGCTTTGTTGTTTTTCTCTAAAATTCTGACTGCGAAGGAAGCTTGAGAATCATTTTATTAGAATTTTAGAGACCTTCTCAGTCAGCTTTTAAATAATTTTACAAAGGAGACTAAGAAACCACAAAAGGGAACCTAGATTCTCCGGTGACATGGGGTGACCACAAACAAACTTTAAAGCCATTCCTCTGGGGACAAGATAGATGACCATATTCCAGGACTCAGGTGAGCTCAGGTGGCCAAACCCCCAGTGGTTACTCATGGCTTGGATTCCTGGTGGGAAGATTTGTTCTCAAGGCTTCTCTTTCTGTCCTTTGGAACTTGCCTTCATAGGAAAAGTACATCTCTCCTTCCTTCCTCCCCCAGACTCTCTCCCTCGGGGATAAGGGCCAGACATGAAGGGCACAAGTAACGTCTTTCCCGTGTGTCTGTGGCCAGTGGTCTCGGGGTGAAATATATTTATAAATGGCATTAAGTTTAACTCCCCTTTTCTCCCTGGGCCGCAGGACTATTCACTTGCATCACCACTGCCAGTCCCTTGGAGCCAGAGAGGCTGTGGATGGAAAGGAAGAGAGAAATAAATCAAGTAGACTAGCAGAATTGGCCCATAGACCCTGGACCAAACAGAGGGCATTAACACTGCCTTTGGCCAGTGGGGTGTATGTTTCCAAAGTCCCCAGGTAGTTGCTTTTTTTAACTGGATATAGTTACCACAGAAAGGCTGATGGGATTTTAAATCAAAGTTAACTGTTTTAAACAAGATGCTTACTGAGGTTCTTCAGTGTTTTCCAACTCAGGGCATTATGGGGCCTCTGGTCTCAGACCATCCTCATGTGGAGCTAGGACGTCCATGTTATTATAGAACATTTTCTCCCTCCCAGTTCTCACGTGCTACCAAAGTAGCAACTCAGAAGCATGCTGAACACAAGCCCCCCTCCCTCCCAGGTCTTTCATGGGCTTTTGCTCCATCAGCAGCTTATAAAACCAAGGACCAAGCTAAGGGATATCAAAGTAAGACCCAGGTGACATCTTTTGGCGTTCCTGGTTAAAATTAGATTTCTTTGTGGCGAGGCATGAACACCCCGCTTTGAAATGAGACCATAATATTGTCTACTCTTTCTTGCCTACACCTTTGTTCTGTGCATGCAATTCTGTGCCAATGTACAAGGTCTGCCCTATGTTCGTGATTACATGTCACTCACATGTTATCACATGTTCCCCTGTTTCCTGCCATACCTCTGCTAACCTAATTCAGGTGCTGTTTAAATTGAGGGAAAAAAATGGGGATAAAATTTGATCTCTACCAATCAAGACAACTTGTAGTTGCGGCCCTCCCTGTCTGGGAAATCATCCGTGCTGACTTAGGTATCCCTAGAAACAGGGAAAGCATACCACCCCAATTCTCAACTCTTGGGACTTTTGTTTTTTTGTTTTTTTTTGTTTTTTTTTTCGAGACAGGGTTTCTCTGTGGCTTTGGAGCCTGTCCTGGAACTAGCTCTTGTAGACCAGGCTGGTCTCGAACCCACAGAGATCTGCCTGCCTCTGCCTCCGGAGTGCTGGGATTAAAGGCGTGTGCCACCACTGCCCGGCAGGCTTTGGTTTCTTAGCACCCAAGATAATTCATGTTTTACAGGATATCAGCAGAATTTATATGGAGGCAAACAAGCTCCTGCATTGGCATAGCTGCCAACTGGGACTTATCCCGGGAGACAGCTGCTGATCCTTGTCCATGCCTACTCTGTGCGATGCACCAATCCCATGAGGACTCATGTCCTGTGATGAATGAGCACATGCTAGCATGGGACCCTGCCCACCACAGATAGAGGATATCTGTGTGATCAGCCAAGTTGTGAGACGGCAACAGCCACGTGACCACTCAAGTGGCAGTGCCCATGTGGTTGCTTAGCACCCCTAATGCAGCTAGGGCCCTTGATTATATTCCCCTAAACTTTTCTCTAACAAGGCATTCATTCATATACCCCAGATTCCCCTCCCCCCATTCTTTCTCCTTTTCACTTTCCTGGATGCTTGCCAGGATCATGAAAGACCCAGACATGGCACCATTGCAATTTTTTCCTGGGCTTTCCTAGCACCCAGGATAATTTCCTTAGAGACCTAACCCTGTCCAGATGCCTCCTGGGTATAGAAAGATGGGTATAAGGTATCTAACTCTGTCCCCAGCAGGGTCTTCATGGCCACCATCTTTAAGTTTGGCTCACTCCTAGTGTCTCCAAGTTTACTTTATTTTCTCCTCTCCCTACAGAGAAAAATCTCTGGTGGTGACAGGAATTTGGGGAAGAGAGGAAGAATGAGATGAGAGAGGCGGCAGAGCCTCTGTCCGAAAACTAAATGTCCGACTCCACAGCTGGGAAATACAATGCGAGCCAGGCTGGGACTCTATGCTCTTTCTCCTCTCAGGATTCTCCTGCTGCTGACCTGGTGCAGGAGACTTGTCTGTTCAGTCAATCATGTTTTAAATAAATGCTGATTGGCCAGGTAGGAAGTATAGGTGGGTCAACCAGACAGGAAGTAGAGGCAGGGCAAGGAGAAAGTCTGGGAAGCAGGAAGCTTCCCTAGCATTCCTGCGCAGACCACCAAGGAGGCAACAATGTAAGCTGCCCAGCTGAGAAAAGGTTCCGAGCCATGTGGCTAACATAGATGGGTTAATATAAGTTATAATAGCTAGTAAGAAGCCTGAGATAATGGGCCAATCAGTTAATAACCTAATGTAGACTCTCTGTGTGATTTTCTTTGGGGCTTGCTGGCTGTGAGGTACTAGGCGGGACACAAACCCTAACGAGCAGGACCCTCTTGATACACCGACCCTGTAGCATGGCACGGCTCCTCTTTGTTTGCTTACTACAGAGTCCTGCCTATTTCCTGCAGCAGAAAGAAATTCCCTTGAGCGTTATATCCAAGGTGGGAGAGATTCTGGCTGCTTACACTTTTAATCTTGAATGGCAATTTAAGAGAGAAAGAAAAAAAAAAAGGCCAAAGCCTTTCATATAAGCAGGCCTCTTCTCTGAACCTACTACTAACCCACCAGTTCAGGTTTGCTTTTCTGTCTGCCAGCCCCCTCCCTCCTTTCCTCCTTCCCTCCTTCTGTCTTCATTGTAAAGAAACCTTATTCTTTTCTTTTCCTTTTTTTTCTTCCTGAGACACAGCTTGGAGCCCATCCTGGAACTAACCTGTAGACCAGGCTGGCCTTGAACTCACAGAGATCCACCTGCCTGCCTCTGCCTCCTGAACTCTGGAATTAAAGGTGTGTGCCACCAGTGCCTGGCTAAAGAAGCCATATTCTACAAAGGTGAAAGAAACGCTCCAGAGATGTTCCCAGCCGGAACTTGCATCTAGCATTTATGACTTACTCCCACGAGAGACAATGCAAGTAGTTGGCTTACATCTCAGAAGCATTTGGGATACAAATCAGTGTCCCTGATCCTTTGGGGACTATGCTCAGACATATTTAAGAATGGTGCAGGTATCAGAGGATGGGAAGGGAGCTGCTCCTAATGGGCAGGGGACACCTCCTTTTCACTCCAGAGGCTCTAGGACTTATCTGTGTCCATTTAGGACCAGCACGGGGAACTTTCCTCCAGTTCCCAAGAACTACACTTACTTTGATGCAGCCTTGAATTAAGGCAAGGTAAAACTTGGGCATCTGAAAAGAGGGGGCTACTATTACACTGTGATGCCTACACCCCATTTCCCCTGTTGCTGCAAGGTGCTGCTGTCAAAGCCCCAATGACTCTCAGGGTTATATGTGTGTGGTGCCCAGATGCCCATAGGCAAAGTGGTATCTTTGTACACAGGCCGGATTGAGCCGGTGTTCACTGAAATATGCATACTGTGCTACCAGTTTTAACTGTTTCATCTTTATTTAATAATTGATGAAACTGACCATTAATGGAGACTGCTCCATTTCTTCTCTCCTTTCCCCTGCACCCCCTGAGGTTGATAGTGAACCTCTCCCCCAGGTCCTCTTTCTAATTATACTCTCTCTCCTCTGACCTTGACCAAGGTTGTCCCACTCCCGGTAGGACCCTGCTTCTTGACGCCCTGGGCAATGGAGGCTGAGGCCTCCATTAGCAGGGATTCACAGCCGCCTTCTCAAGGTAGCATTCTCCATTCCACTGATGGCTCCGGAGGGGGGGGGTCTCTGCTGCCTCCAGCTGGGCTTCTTCCCTCTCTTCTCAGCTCCCCTTGTTCTGTTTGCATTTCCTCCCCTGGTCATCCTCACAGTCAGGCTCTCAGACATGCTCCTGCATCCTGCTCCACAGCAGACCTTCCTTCCTCCCTTCCTTCCTTCCTTCCTTCCTCCCTTCCTTTCTCTCTCTTTCTTTCTTCCTTCCTTCCTTTCTCTCTCTCTTTTTTTCTTTCTTTTTATTGTTTTTATTGACCTATATATTTTCTCCCCTCCCAGACACACTAAGAGCAACTGGCAGAAGTGCCTGAGACAGAGGCAGAAGACACAGCCATGGCCACAACACCTTTAACAGCCTGAGCCTTTCTCACAGAGCAAGGAAACACTCACAGGAGGTAGGGTCCCCTAGCGTGATGGATGACATGAAGTTGATAGGATCTAGAATCACCCAGGAGACAAACCTCTGGGTGTGTGTGTGTGTGCGGGAGTTTAGAGGTTAGATTCATTGATCTTTTGGAAGATTTGGAAGATTTTGGAAGATTCATCCTCACTGTGGGGTACCACTATCCATGGGCTGGGGAAATAAAAATAAATACGAAGGAAATATTAAACGCGTAGTAAAGAGTGAGCTGAGCACCAGCATTGGTCTCCCGATGCCCAGCTGCAGCAACAGCGTGACCCTTCCCCTGTGATGATGGACGGACCCTCAAATTATGAGCCAATGTAAACCATCCTGCCCTGCAGGGACCTTTGCCAGGTATCTTGTCTCAGAGTGAGAGGAACATAAAATACACCTTGTAGTATTAAAAAGGAAACTTTCTGGGTTTGCTGACCCAACCAGCCATCCCTGGCTTCTCTAGGTTTCTGAATGGAGAATCCCAGTTTACTTCTGGGATGTGAAAGTCTCTGCCTTGGGCTATGATGGGTTAAACTAGCAACTGAGTCACATCACAACACAGGTATGAGTGACCCTGCCTTGCAACAGCCATGCTGAACCACAGGGTCAAGGTGTGTGCTTCCAACACTTAGGACACCCAAGGCCCTCTTGATTGTAGCCAGATAGGAGAGGAGCTGGGGTACTTCAGGTGCCCTGCCCCATATCCTGAGAGCTTGGGCCCCTGCCCTATACTCTGGAAGAAGCCCCTGTTCAGCTCCTGGACACAGGATGCTCAGAACACGAATTCTTTCTTTCGTTCCCCACCTACCGAACCCCGGAGTCCTGTTGGCAAGACTGGGGTAGGCGTTTCCACTCGGCGAGGAGGCAGCTGGACTGGAGAGAGGACTGTAGGAAGAAGGGTCAGCAGGGTAGGGGTGGCTTGATCCAATCCCGAAGGCAGATGACTGCGTCTTGCTGGGCTGGGGTGGGATTTGTTCTGGTTAGGACAGAAAGAGGCAGGACCAACCTTCCTCCCATGAGCCCCACTCTTGAGATCCCTTCAGGAGCAGCAGGCCCTGGTTCCCTTCACTGGCCTGGGATAAGCTCAGTGTGTGTCAGCCAGCCAGCATCCTAGCCCTGGAGACTTGGGGTGGAGCTGGTTACTGTTACCTTGAGGACTACAATGGTCTGGCTTCTCCAAGTTAAGCCTATGGAGTCCCCTCATCTGAATAAGACCTATCATTCTAGAACCTTCCAGGGAACCAGGAGTATTTGTTGCAAGGTTGGGTATTTATAGGCCTTTTTGGCATAGTAGCTACCAGAGTTCCAAAGTGATGGGGGGGCTTTTTTTTTCTGGAGAGGCTTTGGGTGCCTTATTTCTTCTTGCTCTCTCTTTTTCTAATTTTATTGAATTTTATTGAGCTCTACATTTTTCTCTGCTCCCCTCCCTGCCTCTCCCCTCCCCTTCAACCCTATCCCAAGGTTCCCCACGCTCCCAATTTACTCAGGAGATCTTGTCTTTTCTACTTTCCATGTAGATTAGATCTATGTATGTCTCTCTTAGGGTCCTCATTGTTTTCTAGGTTCTCTGGGATTGTGATTTGTAGGCTGGTTTTCTTTCTTGCTCTCTTTCTTAAGGGGAGGTTGTGAGAAGGGGTGTTGATCAGAAATCGTTGGGGACCCAGCTCACAAAGTGCTCCATGGATGGCAGGGACTCATGAGGAACTGGCTGTTCTAGATGGGAGAACTGACCTACCCTCAGAGTTGGGACCCAAATAGCAGATGGGCACCCAGGATCGTGCCCCATAGGTATTCATACCTGCCCTGGGAAGGGTGGACGGCTGCCTGTCCATGCCACCTGGCCTTGGTTCAGCTGCCGGGAGATCTGGGATATGTTCTGGCCCGTCGAGGAGGAGGACTGGATGTCATTCACTCCAGGCACATGGACCACGGAAGAGCTAGGAGAAGGAAATACATTTATTCCCAGAAAATGGCCGGCTTTCCTGAGTCTCTGTCAAAAGATTCTGCACCTGCTCTCCTTCCTGCCTCTCCCTCCTTGTACACTGCCCAGGGGTCCTTGCCGGTGTCTATTCTCAGCCTCCTTCTCCCCCAGGGTCTGTCAGCTTTTGGATTTTCCTACCACTCACCCCTAGATCTCTATAAAAGATTTCCTTCCAAGAAGAGACACGAGTCTTAGAATACAAATCAGACTCCCGGCTACCTGCTCTCGGTGCTCTGGTTAATTTGTCCCTTTGGGGCCCTGAGGAAGCTTCCAGACTCTGCACATAGGCGGCAGGCTGTCAGCTTCAATACTGAGACAAACCTGGGAATGGAAGG
Source organism: Dicrostonyx torquatus (assembly GCA_028555095.1). NCBI lineage: Eukaryota > Metazoa > Chordata > Mammalia > Rodentia > Cricetidae > Dicrostonyx > Dicrostonyx torquatus. The sequence continues at coordinate 2,734,744 of JAQHUG010000239.1, forward strand.
CCGCTGCGAGGGGCTCAGTCAGTGCGGCTCTGGGCTTACCTCTTCGGCCTTCACCGAAGGCTGCACCTTTACTAGGCCCCTGCAGTACATATCACAATGCTTCGCTCTCTGCACGCCTGGTGAGGATGCTCCGACATCATCCTCACCGTAGGCCAGGTCCTTCTTCTAGGAGCGTTTTGGGCGATGTGGGAGGTAAGCCCATTGAAAATGGAAAAGTCTGGAGGGGGACTTATACTGCTCCAGGCCCTACCTGGGTCTGCACTGGGGGGCCTGTGAATGTATTGAGTGAGGTGGGCTGTGCCTAATTTTAGATTTCTAGGTGGGCTTTGAAAGAAAGAGAGTTACAGACTACAGGCTTAACAATTGTATTCTAACCTTTTCTTGTTCTCTCTGACTCCTTGCAGATTGTGAAGCAAATTTGGCTGTTCAAACATCATGTCTGTCTTTCTATATGAGTTTAATTAACACAGAAGCTCTTTCCCACTTCTCCTAGATGGTTGTTTCTGTTCAGAGGGTATTTTCTTTTTGTTTTTTGAGTGTTTGTTTGTTTGAGACAGGGTCTTTCTTACTACGTGGCTTTGGCTGTCCTGCAACTCACAGAGATCCACCTGCCTCTGCCAAAGGGTATTTTTTGCCCACGTGCTGGCATGAAGAATGTGTGCCACCAAGCCCTGCAGAGGATAGTTTCTTTATTTTTCATTTGATTTCCTTTTTAAAAAAATCAGTATTAATTATACTTTGTATAATTAATATTGGCGGCAATTTTCTGAGGCAGACTCTTGAGTGCCGGGATTAGAGATGTCGGCAATCATGCCTAGCTCCCAAGTAATGGATCTCACCATGGTTCTATCATATACATGTTTCCTCAGCATCTCCCTTTTTTTTCCTTTCTTTCTTTCTTTCTTTCTTTCTTTCTTTTTTTCTTTTTGAGACAAGGGTTTCTCTGTGGCTTTGGAGCCTGTCCTGGAACTAGCTCTTGTAGACCAGGCTGGCCTCGAACTCACAGAGATCCACCTGCCTCTGCCTCCCGAGTGCTGGGATTAAAGGCATGCGCCTTTGGCTTGCATCTCCCTTTCTTTTATCAAAGGACATTTTCTAGTTCTTGTTCCGTTGGTGCTCTTCTAATACATGCCTCAGCCTGCACAGTCCTCCCTGGGATGCTAAGGAGGAACAGCTGTAACTCGGCCTGGGCTTTTTGGGACCAAGCGCTGGCCTTTGTGCCCAGCCTCCCTAGGGCCTCTGGTCACACCTGTTGCTGATGTAGGAAGTCTGTTCTTAGAACAGCAAGGAAGGGCGATTCCTATCCCATGTGGCCGGGCACTGCATTTGCGGGCCCAACCCTGGTCCCTGCAGGGTCCCTGAAACCCTGCTCAGAATTGGGCCAAGCTCAACTGGGGTGTAGGGGAAACACCACCTTGCTGGGTGTGGGGTGCGCGAGGCTTCCAGGAAGCTTAGAGGTAGCTGGGGGCTAGGGGAGGGCATAGGAGAATGTCTTCCCTGAGGACTGCTGGCCTGTCCTTTGGCAAAAATCCTGGGTTCATGCTTGCAGTTCCTAGAAGAAACTCGAGGCAGGCCTGGTCCTCAGCGGTGATGTCAAGCTAGGCACCCTGCTTGGCTTGGTGCCTTGAATGGCCCTTGAGGCTGAGGCTCTGATATGACCTGCCATCTTTTCTCCTTGTACTCGGTCATGGCCTCAGCAAAGTCAGAGAAAAGGGCAGTTCTGGTTACTTTCTCAACAAGCCCTACCTGGATCTTGGCAACAGACTCCTCCCCTTTTTATCCTTGCAGGATCATACCTTTGGTGTCTGAGAATCACTGACACTCAGTGCTTATGGAGGGACTGATGGACAGAGCCAGCAGTCCAGAGTCTCCATCCTGACTCCATCCCACAGCACAGGAATGACTGGTCCCTATTCAGCTGGCAGAGCCAATGCCGACACCCAGGCTTTCCTTCCTACCATTCCCCTCCCTGGCACCTACCTGAAGGCCTTGCCCGAGTGCCCAGCAGGGAATGGACTTCCTTGGGAGTAGATCTGCTGGCTGCCTGATGCTGAAGCTGAGCTCATCATCTTCTTCTCCGCTAGGAAAACCATAGGAGTTGCAGGTGAAGGTTCCCCCAACTTTGTGCTGCTGGCCACGTAGGGGCACGGGAACTTAGGAGGTCCACAGAGGATGGCCTCCTCACCTTCACCCTTGCAGGTCCCCTCTTAGGTGGTCTCTCCTAACTCCTAGGGTGGCCCAGTCACATGAAGGCAAACCCTTGAGAGTGGGGTAGGCACTACTATATTCAGTATTTCCAGTTTCATGGGGGCTGCACACAAAGGGAATGGGCGAAGATGTGAGGACACCCTGGGTAACCTCAGCTCTTAGACCTCAGCTCTGCCCTTTGTGTTACAGCTGTCACCTGGGATGCTCTTTGGACTTGCCCCTGCCTCAGTTTCTTCACCTGAAAGAAGAAGATAGCTACAGTGTCTGTGGCACAGGGCTGTGGTGGGGATTCTGTGTGTTAGCATAGGTCAAATGTTTGCTGAGGGCAGTGCCGGGAAACCAGAAACAGCTTACACCTTTGCTTCCATTTTTACAGATGAAAAAACTGAGGCCCTGCCTATCCCAGGTCACAGGACACCAAGGAAGGACCCAACTTGAATCCCAGTCCAGGGCCCCTTCCCCGACCTGATCCGCAGGTACTTAGGGATACCCCAGCCTGACTGGCCAGGACAGCTGGATGCGGCTGCCTGACTTTCCACCAGGGTCTCAGGCAACATTCGGACTCAGGCTAGGCTGAGTCACCAAGACCACTGTTCTGCCATAGCATGTCACCTGCAGGGACAGGCTGAGAGGACTGGGCTCATGTCACACCCAGGCTGTCTAGAGCCCACGTGGGAAGGAAGGGGCTCTTGGAGGTGATGTGAGAAGCAGGAATGGAATGTGAATGGATGCAGACTCTAGACAGCCAAGTGTCAACCAGAGTGCACCCCTCCCTTGGCTCCATGATGCTCCTGAGGCCCTGGGGCAGCAGCTCAACCTGTGGGTCTCGACCCCCCACAGGGTTTGCTTATCAGATATTTACATTACATTCAATGTTTTTTTTTAATTTTAACTTTATTTGATGTGCATTGGTGTGAAGGTGTCAGATCCCCTACAAACTGGATCTTCAGACAGCTGTGAGCTGCCATGTGGGTGCTGGGAATTGAACCCAGGTCCTCTGGAAGAGCAGTCAGTGCTCTTAACCACTGAGCCATCTCTCCAGCCCCTACATTCAATATCTGATAACCTGCATGTCAGATATTTACATTATGATCCATAACAGCAAAATCAGTTACAAGGCAGTAACGAAATAATTTTCCTATCGGAGATCACCACAACATGAGGAACTGTATTAAAGGGTCACAGTATTAGGAAGGTTGAGAACCACTGGGCTAGAGCATCATGATGCCGACATGTCCCAATCATACGGTCACTCTCAAGACACTGAGAGGAAGGACACCCGTCCTGGATGCATGGCAGTGACGATACTGCATGTGTGCCCTCCCTGTGAGCAGCAATGGGGTGTAGGTGATTAAGCTCATGGCCCTAGGGCTAGGAGACCACACAGGAACAAATATCCTATTGCCATCTCTGTGTGGGCTCTAGAGCAAGCCACTGTTAAGAGTGGAACCATGGGGCATCCTGAAGGGGCAGGAGCTCGATCTGCAGCCTAATCACAGGGCCTTAAGGGTGGGGGGCATGAAGAGCAAGACTTGAGTGGGGAGGAGAGAAAGCTGAAATGGACAGGGGAAAGAAGACTCAGGCCACCCTCTTCTATAAACAGTTCACAGAGGCAGGAGGTGTAGCTGAGTGGTAGACCTCTTGCCCAACATCCTCCAGCACCACACAAAACAAGTGACAGACAGACAAATCAGCTACCACTGCAAACAGCATGACTTTAAGCAAGCTACTTTTCTTACGTGCTTTGGTGGTAAATAGTGGATACATTGTTCTTCTATGCTCTGGGACTTTGGTAGGGTACAGTACTTATACATGTACTGTATTTATATTTATATATGTGTATAATATACGTAAGATATATGTGTACACATATAATCATACACATGTACATCTTAACATATGTGTTATTGATATATATCATTTAATAATATATTAATATATAAACATTACTATATCACATATTAAATAATATATATTAATGCATATATATTATTTAGTCTTCTAAATATTTCTGTTTTATTATTTTCATTGACCTGATTTGTTAAAAATGAGGAAAGGCATTCTGAGTTCTACTTTTTTTTTTATTAGTTTCTTTCTGTGTTTGTGATTATTTTGGCCTTTCTGTATTTCAAAGTTTATGAGATTTATAGTCAGTTCAGGCTCTATGTCCTGCCCACCGGGACATTCTGAAGTCTTTCTCTGGTGACGCTGCCACTCTGCTTCCACACTTGGATTTGAAGGCATCTTCATCACTCGCCCCAGAGGGCTCAATAGTTCATCTCATTTTGTTTTGATTATGCTGAATTTTGACAGCATGTTAATTGGGGGTTACTCATCTGTCGTCCTTGAATATTATCTTGACTTACCATTTTTGATATGCATGTTTTCTTGCCATCTTACTTTATTTTCCTTCTGAAATTTTAGTGACTCTTCTAAGTTTCTTTTTTTCTTTTTCTTTTTCTTTTTTTTTTCGAGACAGGGTTTCTCTGTGGCTTTGGAGCCTGCGCTGGAACTAGCTCTTGTAGACCAGGCTGGTCTCAAACTCACAAAGATCCGCCTGCCTCTGCCTCCTGAGTGCTGGGATTAAAGGTGTGCGCCACCACCGCCCGACTCTAAGTTTCTTTTTTAACTGAGAGTCAAAACAACCTTTTTTAAAAGTTGTTTTCTTGGGTATTTGGTTACAGTGGTGAAATCTAGTGACTAAGGCATTGTGTAATGGATTAGATTTTGTGTGCTCTGACCCTTTACATTTTAGAGATGAGATGCCATGGCCTGAGGTTGAGTGTCACAAGGTGATCAGGAAGGAAGAGGCAAGGATAGGAACACAGAGACTCTGTCCTGACTCCTGTACAGGGTTCTTCCTATGTCCTATGGCAGTCACACAAAAGTTGCCTTTCCTGCCCTTATCGCTAGGGTGGCTATCTCCAGATGGTCTGAGTGCGCAGCCTCATGGCATAGCACTGCCTGCTACTTACATGCACTGATGCCCGCAAACATTTCAGCAAAACGAGGGTCTCTCTCTTGGGAGAAGATTGCATCTGCCTTTTCCACAGACTTCCCTGCCTCATGAACACTGGCAGGTAGGTTGGGTACAGGGACCTGTGGGCACATAAAACAATGGAATCCACATATAAGGCACAGAGGGTACTTTCCAAGAGTCACATGCTGCCCCCTGCTTAGTCCCTTTAATGGAAGGGCTAGTGTTTAACACTTGACTATTTTTGCAAGGTTGGTAGCTTATCCCTGAAGATCAAAGGCACCTGGGTTGGGAGGTGTGAATCAGGGGTTACAGGAGAAATGTCAGAGTCACAGGGACTTTCTTTGTGGTAAACGAAAAAGAGCCAACCTACTATAAACATCAGGAAGACAACCTAAAAGTTAATTTGAGAATGAGGTCAGATACTGACCCATGTCAGTTTCTCTGATGGCCAGCTGTCAGAAGCAGGACCAAAGACAGGAGGAGAGAAGAGGGACCAGAGGAGATGAGAGAAGGAAAGGAGAGACACGGAGTATGACAGGAAGAGAATTATTAAAGCAAAACAGGCATGGGAGCAAAGATGAGAGAGATACTAGGAAGCCAGAGAACCCAAGTCCAGAGCCTACTTTTGCTGGCTTCTGCAACTGTTGAGACTGAGGCCCACACTGGAACTTCCCTCGTCCCCTAAAGATACTCAGTGTTGGCAGACCACGGCTCACCACCTGCTCTCTCTCTCCCTACTTTCTGCTCCGTGTGGCTCTCTTCCAGAAGGAAGAGCCACAGTGGGCACCAGGAACTGAAAATACTATTAGTACCCTGGAGATCGGACGGAACAGAGTGCCTTGGGATATGGGGAGCGAGTTTAGCTTTAGTTTAATTTAGTTTAGAGTAGGGATTCTGGGGTGAGTGTAGTTTCAATCATCCGAGGGCCAAACAGAAAAGAGCTTCCGAGAAATTCACCTGAGATAAGTCGTACGACGACAGCCCATCTCGCTGGTGTACCTCCAGTTCCGCCTGCTGCTGCTGAAGCTGCCTGTGAAACAGTAAGTCCGGGCAGTGTGAGGGAACCGAAAGCTGAGAGGCAGAAATCACACTCCTCAAAGTCAGCTCGTAGCCCATGCTCAACAACTCCCTAAAAGGCTTTCTGCTTTTATTTTATCTCAACCCCTGTATTTCAGGCTTGGGCTTCTACATGAGCTGTTGAAAAGATAAGGTGAAGAGTGTGTGGGTGTAGATACGCGCGCGCGTGTGCGTGCGTGTTCTGTGTGTGTGCGTGTAGAAACCAAAGGCTGGCATCAGGAGTCCTCCTCAGTTGGTTCCCACCTTATCCTTTGAGACAGGATCCTTTGCCGAGCCCAGAGCCCACCAACTGGCTAGCCTGGCTGGCCAGTGAGCTCCAGGCATCAATCTGTCGCGGCCCCAGCAGCTCCAGGGTTACAATGAGCTGTTCACACGGATGCTGGGCATCCAAACTCAGGCTCTCATGCTTGAACTGTGCTTTGTCCAGTGAGCCATCTCCTCAGCCTTCAAACTTTGTTTCGGAGACAGGGCCTTGCTATGCACCCTGGCCTGATTTTCCTGCTTCAGTGTTTGCACTTCTAGGAGGATAGAGAGGCGTTGACATGCCTGGCTCAAACAGTAGGCTTCATCTAATGACTTTTGTTTCATGCAAGGTAAAAAGTACAGTACTAAAATGGTTTTAAAAGCAAAATTCAGGAAAGCAGTTGGTTCAGCCCTTAGCAAAGCTGCTGGTTGTAGTGTGCACACTTGACATCAGGGCACACGTCTTCTTCTTCCTCCAGCCTCGCACTGGATTTCCATGGGGGTTATTCCATTCACATGCTAAGTTCAAGAAGCTGGAGCTGAAGGCTAAGGGTGGGTCAGAGATGTTCTGCTACAGCAGAGCCGGATCTGACTTCAGGGTTGGTTCAGATGGGGTGGTTGGCTCCTCTTACTCTGCTAGGCCCCTCGTACTCTCAGGCTCCTCCTACTCTGCAGGTTCCTCCCACTCTTTCAGGCCCCTCCCGCTCTACCCAGCCCCTTCTGCTCTGTCAGGCTGTCATGTTGGGGTGCTGGAAAACACCCAGCACCTTCAAATTTTAAAGTAGGGAGATGCTTCAAGTTTTAAAGGAGGGAGACGGGATTGATTTCAGGAAAGAGTGAAGCCCCTAACTTGGATGCTACAAACAAGGTAGAGAGCAAGGAACTCAGTTCTGGATCCGCCAGGGAAGAGGCTCTGTTGGAGAACCTGCTGAGCAGCTGCTGTGGAATCAAACTGAGAAGTCCATTCAGTGAACTATGCTAAGGCAAATGAACTTCCCACAGCCAAGACCAGTTCTGATGATTCATTCAGGATCCCCCCCCCTCCGATTCTTGCTCTGGTGGAGCTGAGTGCCAGGGAAAGACAGAGGAAAAGACTGGGGTTCTAAGAGAGTGAAGGATTTGCCATCTCAGGATGGTACAAGAGCCTAGGCACAAAGGCACGGATGGGGCTAGAAGCGAGTGATGTCCCCCAGGCAGTGGAAGCCCATCAGCAGAGTAGAGCACCAAGAGTAATTTTCAAAACAAATCAAGATTTCAAAAAAGTTTAAAAAGAAGGTTAGGATGCAACAGAGTTGGTAGAGGACTTGCCTAGCGTGCATGGAACTGTGGGTTTCATTCCCAGTGCCACACACACGCAGTTACCCATGCCTGTAATCCCAGCATGAGGGATGTGGAGGCAGGAGAATCAGCAGTTCAAGGTTATCGTCAAGGCCAGTCCTGGCAACAAGAGACCCTTTCAATTTTTTTTAAAAAAATAATCAATATAATCTTAACTATAAAAGAAGCATCCCCGCCCTTCCTTGTTCTGACTCCATTATCTACTTTGCTTCCTGCTCCCTGCATCTTGAGAAGTATGACGGCTCACTGGCAGGCTGCTGATATCAGAACGGAAGACAGATCACCAGTACTTGGCCAACACTTTACATCTTTATGGTATAAGACTATCAGTTATCAGATAGAGGAGATGAGGCTCGGCCAGTTTAAGTGGTGTCCCCAGATAGAACACGGCACAGAAGAGATTCTAATTCAGTTCGGCAGGGCTGTGGACCTTGTACTTTCCCCTCTGCCCAGCCCAGAATAACACCCTCCATGTCCCAGGGCTTCTGAAGGGACTCTGGACACCTGGCATTGACTCGGTCAGGGTAGGGAATGATATGACCCTGTATCACAGGGAAAGTGACCCTTGGCCTTGTGGGTTGGCTCAACAGCAGCCCGATGAAGATGACTGTCCCCTGAGAGGCCACCAAGGCCTTTCCCGGGCAGAGAAGGAAGTGGGCTAGGGTCCCAGGCAGCACCTGCAGCTCTAGTTCTCATGTTCTCCTCCAAGGGTAAGGAAAGGCAGGGACCAAGACACTGCCTAGGTTCGGAGCCTGTGACTGGAGGAGCCTCAGCCACTCACTGACTGGCAGCTGCTGCCTGGTTTGCAGAAAGACAGCTCCAGCGGGGAAGACAAAAGAGGATGGTGTCTTTGCTCCTAGGACACACTCAAGGCTGCCCCCTGGCCATGCTCTTTAGGCTCTGGGGTTACAGTTTATACTCTAAATTCTGTAGAGATTGCATATAAGCTGCTTCCTTCTGCATCCGCTCTCCACAGCCTCCACCTACTACCAAGCAGGTAACCGCTACAAAAAGAGCTGAGTATGCGTAATCATTCAACTTTGGGCCTAGTGGGACTTTAAGAACCCGTGTTCGTGCTCACACAGGTGTGTATACGTGCACACAAGCAAGATTCATGCACACATAATGCAGCCCCTATAGGGACACATACATCTGCACCCAGGCATCTACACACACGGGTGCACACATGTACATGTGCATGGATACACACAGTAGGAATTTGAGTCATGAAAACCTGAGACAACCTCAGACTGCTATTTTAATGACAGAGACTTGGCCCAAGTTCCCTGAAGAGAGGTAGGAAATGAAAGTTCAGGAGCTAGGCTGAGCCAATGTGAAAAAGATGGACATGACTGGCACCTAGTCAGCCTACGACTGGTCTTCCAGAGTATCAGCTCCCTAACACCACGACCTGGCACAGTTCCAAGATGTGTACCCAGTCAGGGTGTTGCATCAGCCTGTTTTTCTGGGCCAGGAAGAAGTCAGAGGTGACAAAGAGCCTTTTCAGCAGCTTAGCACAAATGCTAAACACCCAGCGCTTGCTTAACCTCTTCAGGAAGTTGCTTTTGGATGCTCTCAGCTGAAGGTTACCAAGCAAGCAACTCCCTGCTCCTCCCACGAAGCACAGGGCGTCCGTAAGGCATCAGGAGTCATAGGAGGATCATCCCTAACTTGCTGGCCTCCTGCTGGCATGGCTGACCTCACAAATTCAAGAAAGGTCGACTACTCACGCATGTGGCTAGCACTGCCCTCTACCGTCTGCAGTGAGCTTTGCCGCCTTACCACCGAACACCTCAGAAAACTGCTGCTGCTCTTGCTGCTACAGGTATCTGGGGGCTTTCTGATCTGCGCATCCTCCAGGAGCTACTGAGAGTGACCGGCCTGAGGCGGCAAGATGGTCCACCCCTGAACGAAATGCTTTTCTTTCTTTTCAAAACTGCCTGGCTTTCAGAAAAGAAGGCCAACGCTCTCAAGTGGGGCTGGCTTGCAGAGGGGAGTGAGTTTGCTTCTGGGCTTCACGTCAAGGCTGCCTCCTGGGGCTGTTTCCACAGGCCCTGGGGGACTGGCTTGTCTTCTTCTTCCTCTGTATGGATCCACTGTCACCTGTCACCTGTCGGCCCCTACCCTTCTCATGGTTTTGAAGCCCAAGCCTTAGGCTTCCAGGGACCAGGCTCCCCCTTGAGAACAAGAACAGTGATGTAGCCATCTTGACTGGCACAGGTCATGTCTGGTCATGGTGATCAGGGAGTATCAGCTTCATTAGTTGTGACCAAACGTGTGACTCGCCAAACCTCCCCCAACAAGGAGTGTCAGTCTGTTCTCATCCAAATCTAGAAGGCTGCTGGGTGCCCTGCCAAGACTCAGGGCTGTTACTGTAGATGGGATGACTCTGATGATGAGAGAGGAGCAAGCTTCATCAACAGGGAGGATTTAGGGTTGATGGTGTGGCGCAGATGACACCTTCCAAGCCCAGGGAGCAGCGTCACCCATAGGGAGTAGTCAGCCTCAGGGCCCCTGCTCTGTATAGGCCTGTGCACACAACCACGAGTTACGAAGGAACAAAAAAGAATGTGGAGCAGAGATGGAGGCAGAATCCAGAGAGGAGGTGGCTTTCCCTAACAACCAGCCAACCTGTTGGCATCCAAAGGGGGGGGGGGGATTCTGGAACAGTGTTCAGGACTCTGAGCAGTTGGTATGTTTGTCTATTTCTATGACTTCTTGGCAGCCTGAATTGGCAGGTGTGAGGCCATATTGGGAGAGACAAGCCTAACAAAGGAGATCTAGCTCGCACAGGTGCTAAGCAGGTCAGGGCTGACACTGTACTTCTTATCCCTCACCCTGGCAAGGACCTCGAGCCCCCAGACTGTGAGCACCCGAGAAGCCTGTCACTCTACACCTCGAACTCAGCAGCTCCCAGGGCTCTCCTGGCCTCCTGCTTTGACTCTGCTCCTATTTGTCAGCCTTCTTTAGCTTCATGAGACCTAGGATCAGATATGGGTGTGGCACTCAAGGGTGTTTTTCTGGTTCCCAGGTAAAGAGCACCCCTCTTCCACATTGTGGCACTAATGGGGAGAAACAGAATACCCTCAATTCGATCAAAAACCCAAGACAGAAGAGGACATAGAAAATTGAGATAAGATCATCTTTTTGCCCATCTGGACCTACGGCTTCTCATTTTTCTTCTGTTCCATTTACAGGTTTGACCAGCAGATGGGGGTAGAAGAAGAATCCAGCTGTACCAAGTAAGAAAGGGAGAAGATGAAAGCTGGTCCAGCAGACAGTTGGGGGAAAAGTACCTGGGAGCAAGAGTTGTGTGCTCCGGATGGCGTGCTGGCAGCTGTTGGACTAGCGTCCGGATGGCATGCTGGCAGCTGTTGGACTAGCGTGAGAGCTAGGCTGCAAGGGGCTGGGATGAGCTGAGTGGTAGCAGTGGCTCAGCAAGGCCTGGTGGAAATGAACGCTCTGATGGAGGGTCAGGGCACCTCCTTAAAAGGATCCCCTGTTTCAGGAAATGCGGACAAGAGGGCCATGGGCTCAGGACCATCCCTGACTGAACCTGGGAAATGGAGGTTGGGAGGTCCAGTGACCATGAGTGGCAGACACAAGGGCAGTATGCCAGCCTCGTTATACATTCTTTGTCACCCTAGTCAGGGCTTCCATGTGCTTTAACTCACGGGGACACCTTTGTGTCCACCTGGTTCCTCGCTGGGTACGGATGCCCCTTAGCTCACACCAGGGTTACACCTGATGAATCCAGCATGGGTGTGGTATTGAAAACCACAAAAAGCGCCAGTGCTCCTAACTCACGGCACCAAGCTTAGCAACACATTGTAGAGTGATGGTTGTTTTCTCTCATAGGTGTGTGGCTATGCCACAACTTAGCATCCTGGGAGCTTTCTCTCTAGCACACTGCTAGTACAGGGGAGGAGCAGATTCAAGTTCAACGCGTGTTTTCCCTTAAATGTGCAGCGCTTTCACAACACGGTAAAGTCAAATTATGGAAAACGGAGAAGCAGGTAGACTTCTGAGACTTCCAGGCCAGTTTTGTCTATAAAGTGAGTTCTAGGTTAACCAGGGCTACAAAGTAAACACTCTCGCTCTCTCTCTCAAAAAAAAAAAGCCTCAAAAGAGTGTATATGGAATCATCTAAAATCAATCTCCATCTGTATTTCCTCCATATTTGATCCGAAGACACATGCTCTCTACAGCATGTAGGGGCACCATGTCCACGAGTCTGTCCCACAGATCTAAGCTTAACTCTGGAAAGGAGGGGCCATAGGTTGGGGAGATGACATAGTCAGTGGAGCATGGCAAGCTGTGTTTGATACCCCAAGCATGCATGTAAATAATCCAGGCTCAGCAGCGTTCGTGTGATCCCAGCACTGGGAAGCAGAGTCAAAGCCCGGCCAAACCTGTGAGCTCCAAGGTCAGTGAGAGACTCCATCTCAAAAGGCAAGGGGGAGGAACTGAGGAAGACTTCAGATGCCAGCTTCTGGCTTCCAAATACACGCCCGTACACACACACACACACACACACACACACACACACACACACACACACACACGAGGAAAATCACTCCATGTCACAGACGAGGAAGTGAAGGGGAATAGGGGAATGGACTTACGTGAGATCATAAAGCTAGGGACCAGCAGAGCCAAGGGAGAACTCAGGTCTACCTGCCAACTCCATGGATATGGAATGTGTACAGAAGCAGGGGTCCTGGGCCGGGAAGAGACAGGGCACTTCCGGGCTTAGGTGGCAGTGCTCAGTGATACGACAGGCTGCCTGACCTTGGCCAGAGCTTCCAGAAGCTTCTTGTACTCACTAGCATCAGCAGGACCAGGAGGGGCTAGCACCATAGAATGTGGAGGTAGGCACGGGCAGAGCTCTTCTCTGCTTGGCTTGGTGTCAAGAGGAAAAGAATGGAATGGAGACTATGGTGCTGTGACCTGAATACGAAATGGATGCACGCACCCCATGGTCACAGGAACCCAGAGTTTCCCCTTTTCTTCCTCCTTCACCCTGTAGGGGTTTCAGGCTGCAGCTACAGCCTGGGGGTGGGGAGGAGGGAAGGGTGCCTCCAGCAAAGCTGTTCAGGATGCGATTCATATGTGAATAATCAGCAGGAGAGGGGACCGAGCACGTACTTGACATTGGTGTTGGTGCAGATGACATACTCAATCTCATCGGAATAGGGGTTCTGGAAGGTGAAGCTGCTGGTACGGATCAACAGCCACTCCCGGTTCTTGGTGCGGAACCGATACATGACCGACAGCACTTGGCCCTTCAGCTTAACCACCTGCAAAAACATTTGGACAAGGAAGTCAGCAGGAGGAGGAAGAGGGAATGGGTGGCCGGTTGCTGAGAAGTCAGCAGGACCTCAGAATGGGGTGCTGCCGCCAGCAACAGTAAGGAGGGGTAAGAGACAAAGAATGACAGGGAGCAGCTAAGCTCTCACTTCTGTCTGCTTCCCCTTGAAACAGAGAGGGCACTGCCCTTGGGTCATTCAATAACAGTCAATGCTTCTCTAGTTCAGTAGATACAAATCAGATTGTGAGAACACCTTAAGAGTTGTCTGTCTTTCTTTCTTCCTTCCTTTCTTTTTTTTCTTTCTTTCTTTGTTTCTTTCTTTCTTGCCTTGGGCATGGCTGGGCTGGATGCTAACACTCTGGAGTAACTGTCTCACTGAAGCATGCAGCCATAATGCATCATGGACTTAATTCACATACGATTTTAACCTCTGTTTGACATTGTAAAATAGATCAAATAAACTCTCAGGAAGGAGGTGAAATAAAATGATAAATCTGTATGCATTATTTATGAGCACGTATTGATCTGCCACTACTTTCATGTTGCGGCATGGTTTTCAACGCACTTTCATGGACACCCTGTAATGCAGCCCAGCAAGGGTCTGGATAGGTGGCTTCACTATATACACATGGCAATACCAGGATGCAAAAGAATTAATTAAGTTCTCCAAGACCAGACAGCTTTGGTGGTAAAGAGGGGACAAGAACTACGATCTTATGCCCACAGTTACAAGCTTATCTCTCTGGAGACAGCTTGTTTTTTTTCTCTTTATTCACACAATACAAAGGTATACAAAGACATCTGCCCACCGGCAGTTGGAGGCTTCCAGGTGTTGGTCTCACAGAAGAGAAAGAAGTGGGAGATAGAGAAGCTATCAGAAAGACAAATAGACCTCGCCTGGAAGTGATTGTCCCCAAGGACAAGATAAGACAAGCAGAAGTCCCTTTTGTAGGCTTGCACAGCCTCAGATCCTGGGAACGTAGTCTTCAGTCTTCCTGGGTATGATCAGCAGCTGGATTGTTGACAAGAGCAGAGCTGGATTCTAGAACTAGGCAAGGTCAGACTCTGAATATCACTGTGTCTGCATCCTGCTTCCCATTGGGGGTTTGCAGTCTCTACCATACCATACACAGCCTGCAGACATGGTGACTGAGGCTCACACAGCCCAGGCCAGCGCCTGGCACACAGCAGCACCTACTGCACACCTCACGAGCTGACTCCGTGGCCCTGGCCATACCAGACTGGAGCATAAGCAGCTAAGTGACTTCTTCCACACGGTCCCTGGAGAGAAAGCCAGGCACAACCACACTGCACAGTATCAGACAGGACCCTCTTGGGGAATACGTGAGTGATCAAAAAGACTAGACAGAAAGCTGGAAGAGGCAGCCGTTTTCTTTGTCAGCACCCAGAAGGAGGCTGGCTGGGGGTGAGGTGAAGCTGGCCTTCTCAGAGGATGCTGCCTCACAGACAGCTGGCCCCTGTCTCAGTCACTGTTCTACTGCTGTGAAGGGACACCATGGGGCTTGATAAGGCACATGTGAGGGACCTGCATGTTCAGAGGCTTAATCCATTAGCAGCATGACAGAGAGCATGGCAGCAGATATGCGTGGTGCTGGAGAGTGGCTGAGAGTTACATTGTTACATTCTGATCTACAAGCAGAGAGAGAGAGAGAGAGAGACAGAGAGAGACAGAGACAGAGAGAGAAGCTTTTGAAACCGCAAAACCCACCTCCAGTGTGATGATTTGAAAGGAAATGACCCTCAGCTCCCAAAGGGACTGGCACTAACAGGAGGTGTAGTCTTGTTGGAGGAAGTGTGTTACTGTGTGGGGGGTGGGCTTTTGGGTCTCCTGTGCTCAAGCTACACCCAGTAAGACAGATCACTTTCTGTTGCCTGCAAGTCCTGATAGAGGATTTCCAGCTCTTTCTCCCACACCATGTCCACCTGCATGCCACCATGTCCCACCATGATGATAATGGACTATAACCCTCTGAAAATGTAAGCCACCCCAATTAGATGTTTTTCCTTTACAAAAGGTGCTGTGATCATGTTGTCTGCTCACAGCAATAGAAACCCCAACTAAGACACCCAGTGACACACATCCAGCAAGGCCACACCTCCTAATCCTTCTCAAGTAGTACTGCTCCCTGATGACGAAGCATTGAAATTCATGAGCATTTGGGAGTTATTCTTATTCAGATCATTACAGCCTCCTAACAGAGACATGCCTCTTCTTTCACTGGAGCCAGAAATCAAAGCCGCATTCTCTCAGGTCAGCAGCCTGAGGGCTCCTCTGGTGCCTATAGCATGTACAGACCTCTATCCTCTGTCCTGAGTGTGTACAGGGTGAGTGCTTTCTGTTTCTTCCCACAGAAAGAACTGAAGGGGTGTGAGAAATTTTCATGGTGTCTCGCAGACCTCCAGCAGGTCTTACTTGTGCAAAGCTGGGCTATGGGGGGTGAGGGTAGAGAAGAGAGGAAGAAGGTTGACAGTCCTGCCCCTCCATTCCATGAGTCCTCACGGCAGGATACAATGTCATCACATTGTATTAGGAAGATGGGCTGCTGAGGCTTTGGAACCACAGGCAGGGAAAAACCATGGGCATGACCTGGATCCTTGGTTTACCAAACTTACCACCCTGTCTAGAGTCCCATTGCCTCAGTGAATGTTCTGTTCCAAAGTACCTGTCACCCAGCAGGGGTGAGGGAGATATAGATAGCCATAACCCATAGAATCTACTAAAAACCCACAATCAAATGTCAGGGGCTCACCTGGAGGGCTAGGATATGGCCTGTTGTTGAGGTCCTGACCTGAATGAAGGGTTCCAGAAGGGAAATGGAGGGTAGGCATGATGCTGGCCAGTAAGACTGATGGCTCTCTTTGTGGAAAGCACAGCATGATAACCATGCACAGGCAAGAAAGCTGAGCAAGCTGAGCAGTGATGGGGATTGAACTATGCATGCGAGCCGGGCTAGTGTATGTTCCAGAGTGACACACCATGTGTGCTTCATGCAAATGTGGGGCTAGTAGTACAAGAGACTGCAAAGACAGTAAAACCTAGCTTAGTTCAGTGCTTCAGGAAAGCAGCTTTCACGGGTATCATCGTCATCATTATCCCTGTTACAACCACTGCCATCACCTCAACCACCACCATCCTTACCGTCTTTGTAAAATGTTCTGTGGTTCTAAAGAGACACCTTGACCATGGCAACTCTTATAAAGGAAAACATTTAATCGGGGCTGGCTTATAGTTCAGAGGTTTAGACTATTGTCATCTTGGCATGACGCCCATTGGCAAGCAGGTAGACATGGGGAGTAGATGAGAGTTCCACCTTTGGATACACAGGTAGCAAGGGAGAGAGAGAGAGAGAAATAGGCCACACCTATTCCAACAAGGCCACACCTTCTAATCCATGTCAAGTACCACCACTGTCTAATGACCAAGCATTCAAATATATGAGCCTATGGGGGTCATGACTATTCATAACACCACAATTACTATCCCCATTATCAACTCACCACCATCGTTAATACTACAACCATCACCCATTGTCAATGTCGTCACATTAATTACCATCACCATGACAAACACAATTATTACCATCATCCTCATAACATGACCACTACCATCATCAGCATCATAATCATTACTATTACCATTACAGCCATTACTGCCACCATCATCATCGCCACTGCAATCACTGTTGTCACCATCACATCACCATCGCCACAATCACCACCATTATCATCATCATAATCATTTATAATTACCATAGTCAAAGCCATTACTAGCACAACCATCAGCAGCATCCTAGTCATTACCATTATCATTGTTACCACTATTACTACCATCATCATGAGTGAGGACCACAAACCATCATCATCACCATCACCTGCCATCCATCCTGCCCTCGGTCATAACAGCAAGACCAGGGCCTCCAGAGCATCCACTCCCAACTCACCCGGGCTCCACTCTATCCTGTCACATTTGACGGTGTAAACTACAGATGCCACAGGAACCTAGCAGGTTTGGGAACAAAAAGGAGTTGAACATCTCATCTCACCCTGGTAGCCAGCTTCAATAACTTGAATTGAGACCAGCTACCTCATCCCTGCATGAAAGGGAAACCAAGGCTGTGGCATCAGAGGGGGAAGCCCTGGCTCAGGTCCAGGACACATGGGCAGCAACTGTACAGCCATAAAGACATCCCAAGGCACACCCAGACTTGGCCCGAGTTTGTGATCTTTGGGCACTGGCCACCAACAATGAAGGGGACCAATGTTGATAAAGGGAAGTGGTTTGTTCTTGAGAAAGCTGAGTCAGCCCTTGAACTTGGGCTTGAAACAAAAGCACTGAACTGCCCAGACAGGAAGCCCATAGAACACACACACAAGTTCTGAATTTAGTGTGGTGTTAGTGTACCTTCCCAGGGGGCGGGAAAGTGAATCCACTCCCCGAATCTGTTTTTCAGTCAGTTTGCCAAGAGGTCAAACAGAAGAGAGAAACTTAGAGCAGGCTCCTACTCCACACCCACTCTTTCTGTTTAGACATGCCTCATCACGATGGCGACGGTAGTGGATGATAGTCTTAGTCCCATTGTCTACTAGGAAAAACATGAGGACAGTATTTATGGGCTAGGGTTGGGAATTCCATGGGAAGAAACACGTGAAGAAGGATCTCGATAGTTTCTAGAAACAGGATGGGAGATCCATCACCATGAGAGACTCACATTCATACACCCAGAAAGATGAAACCCGCAGAGCCCAAAGCTGGCTAGGCAAAGTTACCCTCATTTCTGCACACTTAGTAAACGCAGCACAAAGCATCCTGGGAAAGTCTCCCCATTCTGATTTTGCATTTCCCCTAAATGGGAGTCAGCTCTGCTATATGTTGTGATCTGCTTAGACAGCTTGGTTCAAATCCACCATCACGGAGATGATGCTTACAAGTATGGGCATGGGGGTCTGCTCACAGTCAAGCCAAGTTCCAGTAAAAGAGATGAAAAAAGAGGAAGTGGAGAGAAGAAATGACACTGGGTAAAGGAGAAACGAGGGGTAGAGGAAGATCAGACCTCTTTCTCAGCCACTGGAAAGATCTCACGGATGACACGGGTTGAGAGCTGTCAGTCATGTGAGGAGCAGAGGGTCATATTCCAGCCAGGGAATGGCTCAGTCATAACCAGAAGACAGAAAAAAGAATGGTCAAGAAGGCAAGGGAAGCCAGTGAGACCGAGGAATCATGTCCAAAGGAGCATGGAATGGGATCAGGCTTGCGGCGAGCCTGAAGCTATGGGAAGAAACACATTTTAACTCACGTAGATACGTGGACCATGGCTGGCAAGTTTTAATGAGCTGTGTGACTAAACCCAGTTTGTACTTTTACAAAGTTGGGGTGAAAAAGGACAACAGAGAGAGATAGAGACACAGCAAGGGATCAACTACCACAGTCAGTTAGGAGGGGGCTAGGGATGACAGGAGGAAGCAGGGAGACATCATTGTGTCTTGTGAAGGTGTTCCAGGAGGACCTGTCATGTGCTCTGTGTCTAAGAGATGTTGAGCTATGTCCTGAGCAACTGCCTGGGAGTGGTGTGAGGGAGAGGCTGCCGTGTACTGGGTGTGGAGGACCCTGGGCCCTCGATGAAGAGGTGAAGAGCTGCCTGGAACGAGGCAGGCAGGAAGCCAGAGGACAAGTGGGCTGGGGCCACCCGGCAGTTGAGGTTAGGAGGAAGAAGTTTTATGGTTGATGTCCTCCGGGCTGCGGAAGAGTGTGAAGCAGCCAACCAGGTGGAGCTAGGGAAAGGAAAGGAAAGCTGAGTGGGAAGGAGTGACTTCAGAACAGAACTGAGGTCAAGGAGGAAGCCCCCCTCCCAGTGCCGCCCAGGTAGGTGTGAAACTGGAGGCTCAGGTTTCTGCAGATGGGGAGGCCTCCCCTGGCTGGGCCTGAGATACTTGCAAACCAAAATGCCAAGGTAAGCCCATCCTCCAGACAGATGACAGCAGATTCCTCCATCTTGAAAAAAATGACTCAAAGGTCTCTAATGTTCATTTTTAACAACCCCCTCCCCAGTATGTCAGAATCTGCCAGAGGGAGTTCTCCCCTACCCCCAGGCTAGCTCAGGAGCCAACAGCTCTCCATCTGAATTAGCTCTAACTTGCTGAAGTGTGACACTCTGTCCCTTTGTTTCAGTGAGCCTCTCCTAACTCCTGCCACCTTCCTCCTGGGACTCATGCTAGGGGTGTCTGTCACCATTATGTAGAAATGATGCTTATGGTGCCATTATTATGGTGACCATTCTGCCAGGCTGCCTCTCCCCCACTCTCCCCATCTGAGTGATTCTCTCCTTAAGTTGCCTTTTGCACAGCTTTGGGACCCATTGCCCGTTTTAAAGGTCTTCTGGCTTATCTTTCTTTTTTTGTGTGTGTGTCCCTGGGCTTCCCAAGTGGCCTTTCAGAACTTTCTTCTGCTTACACATTCAGAAGAATTGCTACTTACCATCATGTGACCTGGGAGAGAGCTGAGGCCCTACAGTGTGGCACAGGAGGCCCCAGACCCGACCTGGCTGGTCTCACTGCCTGCTGCTTCCTCCTTGTTAGACCCAGGAACTTCTGAGGACCCTCTAGCAGGCAGACCACACCAGCATGCCTGGCACGGCCCCTCCTTCTGGCATGATCTCCCATGTCTTCTGTACTGTCCCTTGACAACTCATGTCAAGCTGATCCCTCCCCTGGGAGCTGGCTCTTCTCCCCAGTTACCCTCTCTAGCCTTGGTGCGTGGGGACGCTCTTCAGAATCTGTCCTTTCCTGCCTTATAGCAATGGAAATGACTTCTTCACGTATCTCACTCCCTTTGCTTGAACTCTTGCCCAGAATGGGTGTGTGACATGTGACATTATAGTAGGGCACTCCCAGCCTGGTAGCTCACAGTAGCCTCCATTCCTCTTGTCATTGCCTCCCTGCCAGGCACCTCACTAGGCATCAGCAGCAGCAGCCATGGGCAATACCTGCTGGAAGCTCTCCCGTAGGTGGCTCTGATCCTCAGGGTGGCAGAATTCCAAAATATCCTTTCCCAGGAGGTCCTAAAGGGGACAGAGAGTTTTAATAACCCCAAAGACCACTCTCCATCTCTTACCCCCACCCCCACCCCGAGACAAAGGTGTTGCTTACATCCCTGCGAGCCCACCTCCTCTTGCCTGCCCACCGTAGTCTTAAACATAAAACGGCCCCTCCTCCTGTCTGCATCCATTCTAAAATCCCCTTGGCTCAGTCCTCACTGGTTTCTAATTTTGCTTGGGCGCTAGATCAGCAGCTTCACAACACGACTTTTATTCCTGTTTGCCTTGGAGAGGCAAACTGCAATCAACATATTTTTGAAAACATCTAAAGTAAGCTCAAGGACAGACATTGCTGCCCACGAAAACTAAAACTGTGTAAGGATGGAAAGGAGCGGCGGAACGAGGCCACAATAGCTGGGCTTGCCTCAAGCCTGTTCTCTAATGACCTTCACTAGTCCAGGTGTTGTTTGAAAGATCCAGTCTTCATCTCCAACTCGGGTGTTTTACAGTGAATGGGAGCAGAATACAAAAAAATAAAAAATAAAAAAAAAATCAAAGGACAATTTTGAGCACGCTCTAGGGAAGTGTCTTAAACAGCAAAAGACGTAAGCCCAAGGATGAGGACCTGCATCAGCATGAGATGCTTGAAGCGAGCTGACTCAGCGGTAAGGGGCAGCTCCTATGTCCCACCCAGGAGCACACAGATGCTTGGGAAGCTGCTGCTGAAGGATGCATGAATCTCTCCAGAATTGTACTGCTGGAAGGGCCATCGGTGTTTACCTCATTCTATCTGAGAGGTGAGGTCGCAGTTTGCGTGAATCTAGCTTCAGAATTATAGACAGTTTCTAATGTTTCCGGTTAGGACTGTTCCTAGTTCTAAAATCTACACACAGAGCTGATTCAGCATGGATAAAAAGTTAAGCAAATAAAACAAAATACACAAGCAATTAAAATAACTCATGTTAACACATCTCAAAGCTTCCCAAAGTCTGTTTCTTAGAACAAAGAACACCTTCTTTTTCAAATGATTTTTTTTATTTTAAAAAAATTAAAAAGGTAAAAGGATATATAATAAACACTTGCATGTTCATTATATTGATTTAATTGTCAATATGTTACTAATATTTTCTTTCTTTTTCTTCATAGATGTCCATACACAAATGCAGATGGGAGTTGTGTGTGTGTATTAACTAGATCAGTTGATGGCAAGTTGTAGATCTTATAACACTTCACAAAGTCTTTTATCATTAATATAATAAATGTCAGCATACTACAAAACCAAAACATGATCACACCTAAGAAACCAGTGCTCATCTGGTAACATCTCCATCCTCCCACACTTGTTTCTAAGTGTCTCCTCTGGTAGAGATCCTTAGCTCACTTTTCACTGCAAGTGGTTGTGGTTCCTTGGCTCCACCTGGGTGGCTCCTGCCTTTCTGATGCCACTGATTTTTCAGAAAGAATCTGGAGCAAAGACCTGAAACTATGCCTCAAGTAGAAAGGTTTCTCCAAAGGATGAAGCAATAGGGTTGGGGCATCGTGATACAGACAAACTTTATAATTAAGACAAACTAATCTCAACTTCTCCTCAGTGAGAGCCACAGAAAGGCGAGGACCGGAGACAAGCAGTCCACTTAACGTGGTGCTGTCTTATGATGAACAGTTTTACTTGGGAAGGGTGTCAGTCTAGACAAACAGGGAATCTAGACCCCGACACGACTTCTTCAAGAGGTCACTGTGCTGAACCTTGAATAAGGAAGATCACACATTTTGAGAGAAGCTAAATCTTCCACAAGCTTTTGGGAGCTCAGGGCTAACCACTGACCTGGGGTTGGTAGCCAATCACGCTGATGCATCTTGGGTCCACAAATGTGATGACCCCATCGGAGTTATGCCGGGACAGGAACTCTGTGGGCACCGACATGCCGCTCATGTCCATGCACACAGGAGAGCTGGTCACCTGGAACAGAGGGTGGATAGCGGCACAGGTGAGGACCTGGGAAGAATCCACATAGCTTGAAGCTCACCCACTTCTGTGCCACTGGAAAAATGAGTGTGGGGCACTTTCTTTACGTTTCTGTGCACTTGTTTTTTTATTAGTCAGTGGGAATAATGAATAAGTAGAACAATTTGTAATTGTGATGCCAAAAGAGATACTGCCCTCTATGCTGGCAGATGGCTGGTGCTCAGTAAGCTGCCACTTTCTCCCTCTCTCTTCTTCCTTGCTGTAACTGGTGTCAAGACTCAAAAAGTACGTATTTCTGGACTGGATTCACCCAACCATTCCTATTTTACACCCCAGTGAAGACCCAGTGTTTGTTTTAAGTGAATGAACCCGCTTATTCATTTGTTCGAAAATGGTCAGACTTAGGAGACCAAGGATGTGAAACACGAGCCTTCTGAATTATGTCAACCATGCCTCCCTTCACCAGTTTGGAAAATAGCGTGAATGTCAAAGCAAGAATGAATGGGCCAGTCGACTAAGTGGCTACTGTATAGCAGGTACCAGGTAAATTAAAATATTTAAGTTTGTTTATTTATGTAATGTGTATGAGTGTTTGGCCTGCATGTATGTCTGGGTAACACCTCTGTGCTTGGTGCCTGAGGAGGCCAGAAGAGGGCATCAATTCCCCTTGGGATTGGAATTGCAGACAGTTGTGAGCTGTCATGTGGGTGCTGGGAATCAAACCTAGGTCCTCTGGAAGAAGAGTCAAACTCTCTTGCAACTGAGCCATCTCTCCAGCCCCAAGTGAATTCGCTTTTAACAGGACAGGGGCCCTGCCCCAGAGGACCTTGTCAGGCACCAGCATACCCTAGGCTAACCACAGAAAATGGTGGGCAGACGAAGTTGAGGTGAGAACTGTGTGTTGTGAGGGAGCACAGTGGGTAGCAACATCATCTAGTGTGAACTAAGGAGATTGGTATTTAGTTAGGGTCTCGAGGGATGTGAAGGCAGGAAGTACACAGAAGGAATGCTGAAATCAGGATGACAACTAAGAAACACAAGGTAGAAGAAACTGCTCAAAAATACCCATGGAGGTTGGGAACCAAGTGGTGGCATCATGGGAAGGGAACAGTGTGGTTTGGTAAGAGGATGTGGTGAGACGGGAAGAAGGGAAGGGGAGGAGGATGGAATGATGAGTTTGGACTTTGTTCCACAAGGCCCCTGGGAGAGTTTAAAGGTTGTTAGCAAGGATGTGACTTCTGGAGGAACCTGTAGGTGGGAGTGAGGTCTGTTAACCCTCAGCACAGCAAGGCCTCAGTGATGTATCCTTCATAGTATCCTCCTTTTATCTCCAGGCTCAGCCTTATCCTTACCCAGAGTGAGGCACATAACCCCACAAATACTGAGTACACTGTACTTCCAAATGAAGAGGCACCCAAACTCAGTCTCTTGTTTCTCACAGTAACAAACCCTCATTGAAGATGAAAACGACAGACGTTTTGCTTACCTGGAGCCTCCCGATGGCCACAAGGCAATATTTACTGCCTTGTCCTACATCAGCGTCTTCTTCAGGGATGGTCATTCCTGAAATGAGACATGCCAGCATCATCAACAAGCCCAAAGCTACTGGCTAAGGGGGGGGAAGCACCAATGATTTCATTCACGCAACGGAGAATACTGATCCACTGCTGTCACTCAGAGCTGGGAAGCTAGCCAGCTGTTCAGCAACCCCACGCCGCTTCCTGTTCCTCCCTGTCTGACAGTGCCTGATGATTTCATGCATTTGTGGATGGCACAGAGGCAGTGACGGAGGGTAAGATGCAAGTCACTCATCTCTACATATGCACAATTCCGCTGGGAGAGTTGGAGTGAAACACCAATAGGAATACTAAGTCGGTCTTATCGACATTGCATTGTCACTTTTCTGTTGACAAGGAACCAAAGACTATGAGAGGTGGTGCGCACTTGTGGGTCATTTTTTTTGTTGTTGTTGGTTTTTATTTACTCGTTTGTTTAAAGCAAGGTCTCACTATGCAGCCTTGGCTGTCCTGAAGCTTGCTATGTAAACCAGGCTGGCCTCAAATTTACAGAGATCTTTCTGTCTCCGCTTCTTAAATGTTGAGATTAAAATCGTACGCCTTCATATCTGTTGGTGCACACTTGTAATCCCAGCACTGAAGAGGCAAAAATGAGCAGATCCTCTGGGGCTTGCCAACAAGCCAGCTTAGATTACTTGGTGAGTTCCAGGCCACTGAGAGACTCTTTCACAAACAAGCAAACATACAAACAGGGTGAGTGATACCCAAGGAACAACACCCGAGGCTGCCCTTTGGTGTTGTATGTTGTATGTATATACTTACATACATGCACACAAACACATACCTGCATAGATATGAACATATATCTACACAGACACACACAGCACATCTTGGACACGGACACCCTTCAGATTTGTCCACAGAGCTAGCTCTTGCCCAGTTCATTTTCAGAACTGCATAGACGTAATTTCCATCGCTCATGTGTGAATGGTGAGGTGTTCTCAAGTGTTGTGGAATTAGAAGCAATGAACATTCTAGCATGTATTTTTTTTTAATCATTGGAGTTGTAGCTGTAGGGTATCAGTTCTCTAGAAATAGGAATGCTGGGTCAACTATAGATATACTTTGTTTTGATAAAATTCCCTCCAGACGGGCTGTACCAGTTTGCATTCCAGCCACTGATGTCTGAAAGTCTGTTTCTCCATTTCTTGGCCAACAGAGTGTGCTGTCAGTTTTTGTCAGTTTGACAGGTGAGAATAGATGTCTTAATTTGCATTTCAGTCATCAGCGTTACGTCTGAACATCACTTTATGTTTAGACCTGCTTTTGCATTTGGAGTTTTAATGAATTGTCTGTTCAGGTTCTTCCTCCCCATTGTTCTGTTGGGATTTTGGTCCTGTTCCCTAATGTTGTTTATGAGACAGGTTTGCTATATCCCAGGATGGTTTTGAACATCGCACGTAGCCAAGGATGACTTTGAACTTCTTATCCTTCTGTCTCCACTTCCCAGGAGATAGGATTAAAACTTCACACTATCACGTGGGGTCTCACTTGAAAAGAGCTGTCTCTGCAGAGAAAGATGCTATAAGTATGTTTTCCTACGTGGTCCTTTGTCTTCCACTTTTGCTTATGATGATGTGTCTGAGCCACCGTTAGAAAGCCCTTTCTCCTGCAGAGATTAAAATGGCTCCTCCTTGCTTCCCCCTAGTGCATCCCTTGCCTCAACTTTTCCATTTAACTGCTCAGACACTCAATTACTCTTGTGTAGGGTATGAGATACATACCCATGTTTGTCTTCAAATATGCAATGATTCAGTTGTCTCACTGATATTTGTTTAAAGTAGAGTGATCTGAGATACCACTTCCATCCTGTAACAAGTCCCCATGCATGATTGGATCTAATTATGGATATTCTTTTCTGTTCCACCGGTCACTAATCCTGCCCAGCTCCAGAGCCATGCTACCTGAACTACAGACACTGCCCTGTGTTCTAATGTCTTCTGATGCATCCCCTGTAGGATTTTCTCGGCTACTCTTAAATGTGTTTTTCTACATGAAACTTAGTATCAACTTACCTTACTTCATAAAACAGTCTGATGACATCATCAATAGGTCTGATTAAATTTATAATTTACTTTTAGGAGAAATGATGTATTAGAAATATTGATCCTCCTCTCAAGGCACAGGGCAAGGTTTTTTTTTTTGTTTTGTTTGTATGTTTTGTTTTTTTTTCTGAGACACGGTTTCTCTGTAGCTCTGGAGCCTGTCCTGGAACTAGCTCCTGTATTCCAGGCTGGCCTCAAACTCACAGAGATTCACCTGTCTCTGCCTCCCGAGTATTGGAATTAAAGGCATGCACCACCACCACTCAGCAAGGTGTGTATATATACATACATATATATATGTATCACCACCACTCAGCAAGATATATATATATGTATATATATACATATATATGTCATATATTTCATCTTCTTTTTGCTTCTTCATAGTGATTCAAAATAATCCCCATATATGCTTGTACTTTTTACACTTGCTAAACGTATTCCCTCATCCATGTTGGGATGTCATCTGGTATTGCCACTGTGCCCATCTTGTTTAGGCAACCATATTGTTAAGATTTCATGGGTGTGAAAGAAAAATAAAGCAAAATTCCCACCAGCTGAGACGATCGCTGCACTTTCTCCCACTTTCTGAGAGGACTACAACTTTGGAACAAGCTTACCACTACCTTTCAGGATACTGTGTAATCGTAGAAAATGACTGAAATGAGTCTGAAATGCTCCCAGCAGAGGAGAAGGAGTGAGGCTGTGGTCCTCAGTGAGGAAATGCACAGGCATTTCCAAGCTCTATCCTTACCATCTGTGGTCTTAATACATAAATATTCATTGGGAAAAAAGGGCTTTTAGGGTGCAACTCTGTCATAGATAAAAGATGCTATCTCATAGCAGACATCCTGATCTTGTACCCCCCTTTTCTGCAATGTTCCCTGAGCCTTAGGCATAGAGGTTGTACTGTAGATGCAGCCATCAGAGATGGGCACCCCAATGTCAATTGCTTTCTGCATTTTGACCGGTTGTGGATTTCTATGACAGCTCTTTGCCTGCTGAAGAAAAGCTTCTTTGATTAGGGGTGAGAGATACATTTATCTGTGGCTCTAAAGATGGATATGTAGAAAGAGGTTGGGAATTATACCGGTTTAGGAACATGGCCATAGTAGGTTCTTTTTTTTTTAATTAATTAATTTATTTATTATGTATACAATATTCTGTCTGTGTGTATGCCTGCAGGCCAGAAGAGGGCACCAGACCCCATTACAGATGGTTGTGAGCCACCATGTGGTTGCTGGGAATTGAACTCAGGACCTTTGGAAGAGCAGGCAATGCTCTTAACCTCTGAGCCATCTCTCCAGCCCCCTAGTAGGTTCTTCTCTAGGGCCACAGTTTTGTTTCTAAGTAGCCAAAACATTCAGGGGGCTGGAAAACAGCATAAAGGAAAGTCAAAGGTAAACCCAGGTTAGAAGGCAATGGTAGCAACACACATGGCGGTCAAATACAATAGTATCGAGACTGCCAAGAAGAAATCAGGAAAGGCACAAAGCATCCTGGGACCCACAACGTTGTCTGCCCCCAAATGAAATTTCCCATTAAAGAACATGATTGAAATGTCACATCTCTTCTGAGCTCACACCAGATACCAGACGCAGGGTGATGGACACGTCTAGAGATGCTAGCAGGCGGGAAGGACACTCTTGTCCTCCTCTGCAGTGTACTTTCGTGATAGCTCTGTCAATTTATTTATTTATTTATTTATTTTTGAGACAGGGTTTCTCTGTGGCTTTGGAGCCTGTCCTGGAACTAGCTCTTGTAGACCAGGCTGGCCTCGAACTCACAGAGATCCGCCTGCCTCTGCCTCCCGAGTGCTGGGATTAAAGGCGTGCGCCACCACCTCCTGGCAGCTCTGTCAATTTAAATTATCATCTGGGCTTAAGCTTCAGAAACGTCAGAATTCATAGACAGAATCTTCTGCAGTGTGTAGACTTCGCCAGCCCTACACCAGATTCCCAAACTGGAGATGAGAGTCACGCTCCCCGCTGGAGAATGAATGGCTAATTAAACGCCATGTAAAAGAATGAACTCATATAAATTATGCTTTCTAAAAAGAGAAAAACACTAGAAGATAGTGCACTTGACCTTCAGCAAAAAGTCCAGGGCAGAAAGGGTTACTGCTACTGTTTAATTTAAACTTTAAACAAATTTATAATGGGCTTATGAGTGAAGTTTCCTCTATCTTGAATGGTTTTCCATATCTTCCAAATTTTTACTAATAAACATGTTCTACGTTTTCATAATTTTTCTAAAAAGACACAAAATAAGGTGGGTATGGTGGTAGCCAAGCCTGTGACCCCCACACTTGGGAGGCTGAGGCAGGAAGAATATACATTTTGATTTTAAAAAGGCCAACCCATGATGCTTTGGTCCTTAGGCTTCCCATTCCTGGGAAGTCTTCCTGTGATGCTCGGTGCCCTCTAGCAACAGAGAAACGTGGGTGTGACATAGTGATACCCCGACTTAGGGCCCCGCCCTTTGGTTAGCAGAGGAGCTGCGATATGCCTGGTGGCAGCAGAGGTGGTGAGTCTGTTAACTAGAATGAGGGCACCATGGCTTGTCCACTTCTACACCTCAGCCTCTCCATCAAGACAGCAAACTGGGGGGAAACCCAAGGCCTCCCCGTTTCTGCCCATCAAGCAAGCAAAGTGGGGCAAACCCCAGACCTCTCAGTTTCTGCCCACCGTTCAATTCTGAGTTTGAATGATCATTCCAGCATGAGTGACGTGGTTTCCATAGGAACACAGTGGCCCTTTCCCAGGGAAAGCTGAGGGGTTTCCGCTACAGTTTGTGGGATGCACCCAGGTGTGCAATGAGTTTCACTGGTTGCTCCCTCCACTCCTGTCACCCATCTGCCTAAGGGGACACTAGAACTCCCATCACCGTGTTCTCCTTAGATGCTCTTAGTCCCCTGACACTCACAGGCTCTGCTCACCTCCTCTCCTACTGTGGCCCCCTGTCCTGTTCTGCTGCCCCATCTCCCTACCATGGCACATACTCTCTTTGTTCAGCAGGATTGGCCTCCACTGACCTGCTCACCTCTCCCAAACCAACTGACGCCTGGACCACCTCGTACTGCTCAGCCCTGGGAATGGTATGAAAAGGTCCTGACCGTGCCAGTTCACTAGCAGGTTCTGTGATATCGCCTGATCCATGGCACCTCCTCATCATGGCAGCCCTCCCCGAGTGGTCCCCCAGTTTTCAGTGACCTACTTTCAAGCTCTCCTACTTTGGGGATGCTTTAAGACATCTCTCTCCTTACTGAGGCTCAACAGTGTCTCTTCTTTGTGAACACTTCACAGCATCCACTTTCCAGTCTCTCCTCTTGCCCTAGCTCCGGACATCTTCCTTACGGTCACGTGCATCTTGGCATAGCACAGCTTTGACAATATTTAAATGTCAGCAGGTCAGCGAGGTCCCAGCGCTCCAGTGCCATGTGTGAAAATGATGCTAGTGATTGCTCCTGTGATGGCCTCTCAGGATCCGAGACGGTGGCCTGCTCATCAGGAGAAGGTGACTGTGAAGAAGGGTGTGTGACAGAAAGGCCAGAGCTTCCTGGGAGGAGGGTGCAGGGACTTCTCTGCTGCAAGGTAGCTTGCTTCCTGTATCTTCCTGCTTCTCCATGGAGCCTCCTGGTCACTCACACAGACCTTCTGGAAAGTTATCTATGGCCCGAGCACACAGGGTTGGCAACCACATTCACTGGAGATAATTATCAGAGTTCATTAGGTGAGCTTTGCGACTTGCTGTCCATTTGTGGTGGCACAGATATCAATATTTAGAACAATGGTGTCTTTGTAATATCCAATATCTCTTTGGATATTAGAGACAGAGGCAGTCTTTTGAGGGCTTTTGATGAACCCCTTAAAGACCAAAACCGGCTTCAGGAAAGGATTCTTCAAGGAAAATGGCCATTGGGGCTTGATACCAACACAATTGGAAGGAAGATGGATGGTGTATGGCTTTAGCTCTGGGGTCACCAGGGGCATCCTGACAACAATCCTGACTCTGCTGTTGATGGCAAAAGCTTGTGGTCCTCTGGAGTTCAGGCAACAATGTGTCACACTTATCATGAGACATAGGTGTGAGTACCCTGATTTTACAGTGCCTCTATAAGCATTTGGTGGGGGACCAGACAGGAAGCATCATCACTGTATGCGGCTCAGAGGCTCGATTTACCAGTGTCCTCTTTGCTTCTGTTGTGATGGACACCAGGACCAAAGGCAACCTAGGGAGGAAAGGGTTGACCTGGATTGCAAGTCACAATCCGTCATCAGGGGAAATCGAGGCAGGAACCTAGAGTAAGGAATAGAAACAGAGGCCCTGGAGGAATGTTGCCTATTGGCCTGCTCCCTGTGGCTCCTTTCTAATGCCACCAGGACCACCTCAGCTATGCCACCCTCAGCACTGACATAGGAGGTAGGGTCATCCTGGGGCTGAGCTAGCATTCCCTGTGCTGATCTCTGCCTAGATGCAGGGCTCAACGATGACTCAGAAGGACCCGAAACCATCCTTCTTCAGAATGGAAGGCTGGCTGGCCTGTGATGCTGCCTCAGGCTCTCCGGGTGTGGCATCCTCTAGGGACAAGCACCAGATAGGGGCCTGGCCCTCTGCTGCAGAGGAGGGAAAGCCTGTTCTTCCTCTTTGGAGCTCACCAGCTGATGGGGGAAAACAGATTCAGCTCCTTCCAATGCCATGTGCTGAACAGTGAGTGTCACAGAGGAGGGAACAGGGCCTGGAGGAGGGCCACAGGGCCACCGCTGGGTGCCAGAGTGGGTGGAGGGGAGTCAGGAGGGAGTTCTTCCTGGCAGGAACTGCAGAGCGTTTTTTAATAGGAACAGGCTAATTCCAGCTACTCTAACAGGTTTCAACGATTCCCTAATCAGCCTCACAAGCTCATTTCACCCCATATTAAACTACCTCGCCCTCCTTGGATAGCCTCTTCCCTCCTGTCAGCCAGAAATGAATCTGGAGACTATAAACAATGCAAATGAGATGGAACTGGAAACTGCTGTTGGGAAGGGAAGGTCCGCAGGGGCCAAGAAGGCTTCTTCATTCCTCACCAAAAATTACAGGAACCCAGCGCAGATGCCTGCAAAGTGGGACTGTTTTGCAGTCTCTCTGGAAAGAGGCCGTCCCTGGCCTTCACCTCCTCCTACGAATTAAGACATTTTTTTTTTTATGTTCCACAAAAACAAAAGGCAGAAAGGGAACAACTGTCTTCTGGCTGTAAGCGATTCAAGGCACTTGCTCACTCACGCACGGCACACCGCCAACGCCTTCCCCGAGGAACATTTGTAAATTTTAGGGAAAAAATTTACTTTTGCAAAAACACATTTGGGAAGCAGTCTCAATAAAGATAAAGAGGTTTCATCAGCGTAGGCTTCTCAGAGACTGCACCATTGGCCAGGAGAGAAATGCAGACTGTGAAGTTTCCCGGTGGATTGAATGGAATCCTTTTGTTGTGGTCTAGGGACTTTCATCTTGGTAGGCATTTTGAAAGGAATGTTGGCCTGCAGGTGTTTTGTATTTCAGGGATCTTGCTTGGTAGTCCTCAAAGCCAATATTCCAGTTGGCAAAGAGAAGCCACGGTGGTACTGGTGCTTTTGGATTTACCTGTCCCTCCCAAATTATAATGAAAGGTGCCAAGGCCTGACAAGGAAAGAAGTGTATCTCAGAGCTGGAAACTGGGGAAGGTTAGCAAGGGTGGGGCTGTTTTGGGGATGCATGGATCAGGCCAGGTGGGCTTGAGGAAGGATACAATGTAGCCTTCGTCCCTGTAAGTGCCTGAAGATGGAGCCGGAAGGTTTGCATCAGAGCAGTAAGCTCTGCTGGAGACCTAGCCCAGAGGATTTCTAAGATTCTCACTGGGGCTGTTTGGGACTTGTAACCTGCCACTCCTGGATACAGGCCAAGTGAAACTTGGTTCAGGTGTTCTGAAGACTGCCTCGAAGCCAAACATCCCTCTTCTGTCCTTGTCAAGGACCCTCAGATCTTTCCAGACCTTTGCAATGGATGATAGAGCAACTCTCAGCTGTCAGAATGGACCACCGCATAGCGACTCGTCCATGGTGAGGTGTATGGAAATCAGAAGTGAGGGAGAAAGGGGACATTAAGGGAAGGAAGCAGAGCAAGTATTTCCAGTTGCTTTCTAAAAAAGACAGGAAAAAAAATCTAAAGTCAATCCTCACTGGATCTGGAGGAGGTGATGGCTGCAGCAAGACACCAACTTGATCAGAGAAGACTTGAGTTTCAATGAAAAGCACACGTGTCACATTGCAAAAGCAAAAAAGGGTAATGGTAGCCACGAACAGAAGATCAGATCAAGAATTTTTTTTTTTTTTTTTGGTTTTTCTAGACAGGGTTTCTCTGTCCTGGAACTAGCTCTTGTAGACCAGGCTGGTCTCGAACTCACAAAGATCCGCCTGCCTCTGCCTCCCGAGTGCTGGGATTAAAGGTGTGCGCCACTACCGCCCGGCTCAGATCAAGAAATTCTAAAGAAATGAATATGAGGAGCAAAATTCTAAGTGGGGACCAAAGTTGACCCAGGAAATGAGCACAGGACTTGAGGCATGAACAGAGCACCCGGGACACAGGGGCGACTCTGGAGTCTGCAGAGAGAGCTCCAGCCTGCAACACACGTTGAACTGGTCTAGTTATTAAAATGACCTCCCTGGAGTATCTGAACAGAAATTTGAGTTCAAGGACTTTGGGAAATGGTCTAGATGTGTTCTAACTGGGGGTGCGGGGAGAGATTCTGAGAGGAAAAACAAGGCAGATTTAGCAATCTGCATGTCGGGAGGTAGAAGCTAACTGCTAAAGATGCTGGGGGAATGTCCCATGGACACCCTCTGACCTCAAGAATTCTCTTTGCACAGGACAGTGGGAAAATTCTCAAGTGGGAATTAAGGAGTGTGGTGCCTGCTCACCCTCCCAGACGCAAATTATTTGGAGCCTCATCTTGGCATGGTGGAACGGGTCAAATCATGTCAGAGTTCTGGTGTAGGGAAACAGGATGGATCAATGAGATCTGCTTAGTATCCGGCCAACTGCACATAACATGAAAGTGGTGGAAAGGGAGGTGACGGAGGGTAGGTGAGGCTTTGATAGATAGTAACAGATTTGAGAGAGGAATAGATGAGAGAGATGACAGCCAACAGATTTGATAGATAGGCTGGTGACAGATGAATGATAGGTGATAGGTGATTTTTTTTAAAGATTTATTTACTTATTATGTATATAGTATTCTGCCAGAATGCTAGAAGAGGGCACTAGATCTCATTATAGATGGTTGCGAGCCACCATGTGGTTGCTGAGAATTGAACTCAGAACCTTTGGAAGAACATCCAGTATTCCTAACCTCTGAACCATCTCCCCAGCCCCAATAGATGACAATTTTTAAAATGTATTTTACACACACGTATACAATGTATTTTGATTACAGTCCCCCCTCAGCTCCTCTTGAACTCCTCTTCCATTCTTCCTTCATGTCTTCTTTTATCTTTCTTTTTATATTAAATTTTTCCTTTTGAGACAGGACCTCACCGTATTACTCTGGCTGGCCTAGAACTCACAGAGATCCACCAGCATCTGACTCCTGATTACTGGAATTAAAGGTGTGTGCCACCATGCCCAGCCTCTTTCTTTTTAAAAATAACCCATCATTGAGTCTAATTAGTGTTGCCAACATGCGCATGAATGTGCAGCTACATAGAAAGCCGTTCAGATAGATGATAGAAGATGGATGATTGACAGATTTGAGTCAGATCTGATAGGCGACAGATGATAGGCAGGTAATAGCACATAAATAGATGCTGCAATATAACAATGATCAAATAGCTGACGTTCAAATTCTAGTCAAGATCACAATGTGATCTGTGTGCTATTTTTGGAGTAAGAGAAGCCAGCCAAGACTGATGATGACGTAATGATGACGTAAGCACACAGACTCTGCAGTCAGACCTCCTGAGGGCAGGCTGTAGCTTTCCCACCTGCCTCACGTGGACCTTGCCCACTGCCACCCCTGCCCCATGTAACCTGCTTTGTCCTAGCTCCCTCGCGTGTCCCTGCCCTCGTTCAGCTTCATTTTCTCCTGGGGTGAGAGACATGAGCGCTAGTCTTCACTCTGTTTTCAAGCAAGTTCTACATAGTTCACAGAACACCCTTCAAAACCCGACACACAGAAAGCAGGGAAGGGTCCAAGCTCTCAGGATTAGCATTCCATCCCCAAGATCTGATGCTACTCCCTGGTGCCCCACCCACAACCCCGGTCACAGCATCCCTGTCCTTCAGGGAGTAGGCTGATCACAATAGTGACTGTACCAAGAAGACTGACTGACTACACAGCCTGCCTCACTCCTTCACTGGCCATCGGTGCTAGGCTAACTGCTTCACAGTGCTGTCTTTAGGTGTCTAGAAAGGAGGAAAGAACAGTACCTGCACCTCGCCATGGTTCTTATGAAAATTAAATACAGAAAGCAGGGCAAGCAAGGGCTTTTCGCTGAGCCAACTCTTGGCAGTCTCTTCCCAGCGAAGGGAGCTACTATTGAAAAACATGATCTGCAGTGGGAGCTCAGAAAACATTTACAGAAGGAACAAGAAGAGTCACTTCCTCCTGCTTGAGAATGAAAAGCCAGACGACTGTGACCGTCATTCTCCATCTCACAAGCTAACATGGTGGCTTTGACGTCTACCTCCTGAGCAGGTCATATATGGATAAGGCAGGATGGCTAGGGGCTGGGGAGCATAGGGGTACAGCCACTGCCTGTGTTTTAGTGGCCTCAAATTTAACAAGCAACTTTTAGAGATGCTCACATGGTAGAAAAGCAAACAGAACATTCAACAAGCAACTGCCAGAAGCCCAAAGCTGTTGGAGATGAGTTCATGGCGGGCCGAGCTGTCGGGTGAAGTTTGAGCACTGGCCTGACCCCAGAGGCTTCTGGCCAGAACTGCAAAATAACCTCAAGCCTGTGGCATGCTGTGGCCACAGCTTACTCAAAGTCAGCAATGAAGTGAGAAAAAGACAGCCACCTCATCTGTGAGGAAAGTGCTTAGTGCCAACCCAAGTTCTTTCCAGCTCTGGATTGTCCCAGGGGTAAGTCATCAACTCTGGGGTCGCACTCCCTAACCTGGGTCAGACCTCGGCTCTCTTGGGCAGCCATTCTGCTAGGTAACCAGGCATTCTACACGGACTAGTAGGTGGTAAGCTGTGCCTCCGCTTTAGAAATGACCCCTGCTCGAAGATGGTGACAATGGGAGGAAAAAAGTCACAGTTCTGGAAATTTAGTGTTCTTCAGACTCTGAGTACAGCCTTAATGTATAAGACGTACCCTGCTTTGAGTGGTCTTTGACAAACTTAACAACTGCATGATGGGAAGGATGGGAAAAAGGAACTCAGTTCCTGCTAGTCCAACTCCAAATACTGGACCAGTACAGTGTAAAGCATAGTTAGGCTAATTAGGAAGTAGTAGGAAGGCTACTATACTACAGAAAGGGCTTCTGGAATACACCAGAATCTACTTTGAGGTTTGTACAGCATGGGTGGAAGGAAGAAGAAAGACTGACGATTGCACAGTTAACCGACCCAGGCCCAAGTGCACGGGTTATGAGTGGCTGTCAAGGACTCTGTCCCCATAGCTCTGGTTTGTACTGCAAAGTCCATCCTGGCTGCTAACCTTTTCTGGAGGTTGGGTTCTGATATTTATAGTGACTGTAGCCAGCCGTCATAAGTCTTTTCCATAACTTAGTCATTGTTAATGACTGCAGAGTTTGAGCATGTGAGCCAGCAGGGCCAGCACTGTAGCTAACAGTCCTTACCGGGAGCTGTTTGCTAGACCCCAGTTCCATGACCTTAGGAACAACTGTCTCTAATTGTCTTAAAAGAACTCCATAACACTGAATTCTATAAACTTAGAAATTCCTGAAATTCCTCTAGAGTCATGATTTTTCTTTTTTAAATAAGAGTCCTTCTTTTTTCACTATCCACTCCCCCATTCACCCACTCCCTCACCCACCCATCCATCCACCCATCCATCCACCCACCCACCCATCCATCCATCCATCCACTCACCCACCCATCCATCCATCCACCCATCCACCCACCCATCTGTCCGTCCATCCATCCATCCATCCATCCACCCATCCACCCATCATCCATCCACCCATCTATCCATCCACCCATCTATCCATCCATCCATCCATCCATCCATCCATCCATCCATCCATCCATCCATTCATCCACCCACCCAACCAGTCTTCATGTATATAAAGTTTGCTGTCTGAATGATGTATGGGGATAAGAAGGTGAACACAACATATGCCCTTGGGTCTTGCAGGATGCCAACAGTAAGGCAGAATTAGTGTTATATATGTGAAGAATGCAGCCATTAATCAAGAATCAGTATTGACAGCCACGGAACAAGGCAGCAAGGTCCCCTGTAGGCGTGTGTGAGTCATGATACAGGAAGATGGCCTTCTTCTCTGGAACCTCTGTCTTCACAGATGCGCTCAGGAGAAGAGCAGACCAAGAAGGCAGATAAGGACATACTTTCAACTTCACATTAAACCACACGATCTGATCATCTTGGATACCTCCTCTGAAATTGATGTCTCAAAACATCATGTTCCCTGGTTATTAAAGTCAGGTAAAATTTTGGGGAAATGCAGACATGCAGAGAGAAGAAAAAGTTCCCACAATCCATACACAGAAATAATCGATTAATATTTCAGTTTTAACATATACCTATCTTTTATTCATTTATAATTTAAGAATCAAGATGTATATGTCTTATAACCATTTAAAAACAATTCTTCACAGTTAATTTTGTCCTCAAATATCCTTGAATAGCACATGTTCTCACTGGTGTCTGTCCAACGTGCCGGTGACTATAGATTCCACAGAATTTTAGCCAATTCTCTGCCAGTGACATTCAGATTCAGTGGGAGCTTTCACGATTGCTAAACTGTGCTAAAGCACTCAATCTACAGACATTTCTAGTCAATTTTTAGAATAAATTCCCACGAATCTGAGTGCTGGAGCATAAATCGCACGCTGTCAAATGTTTGACACATTAGCTGTGTTCTTCTGCTCAAACACTGCGCTAATCTGCATTCTTACCGGCGCTGTAGAAAGCACCTTTTCTTTCCCAACACTGGGCATCATTTGCCATTTCCCTCTTTGGTCCATTAGGAGGTTAAGAGAAAACGGTATCCAATTGTTTTAAAGTGCAGTTCTGGTTAACCATGAAAACTGTTTTTTTCCATAACTTAATGTGTCTATCTTGCATTTTTAATGCCCGTTCATGCCCTTGGCTCGCTTCTCACTTCTGTAACTTTCCTCTTTTGCTCCTAGTTGTGCCTTCTGGAACTATCCTGAGACTAATTCCTCCTTCAATATGACACCCCCTCAAATACTTGAAGACAGCAATCATGTCTCATTTTCGCTAAGTGAAACACCCTGGCTCCTTCAGCCATTCCTTCAGTGGCAGTTTCAAAGACCAGTATTTAAGATGAAGAATGAGTCCTCCTGCCCCTGCACAAGCGAACAGCAACAATTCTGAGACCCATGCAGCTCCGGGGGAGCTCATCCTCTGGATGCCACCATAACCTGCCTCTTGGGCCACAGCCTCTTTTCTCACAGAGGCTGAGAGAGTTTTACCGTACTAATGGCATTAGTCATGTGAAACCATGGGTGTGGAACCCCCCAAAAGGGGCAGAAAAGCAGAGTATTGATCACAGAACCAGAAGAGGAATTTGCCTGGTCTAGTAAGAGTGATGAACTAACTTACGCAGAGAAAGATTCAGTAGGAATCAAGGCATTCATTGCCGTGGATCCCAAGAAGAAGGCTTTGAACTACTGACGAAGCCTGGGTATGGGCATTCGTCAGGGCAACTCTCCTAACCTCAGCTGGCTTAGGGATTCGTCTATCCCCAAGGATGACTGTCTTATAAAACACTTTCCTATCACTTCTATACACACGGTCTCCCCATTTATCTGAGGACTCCTAGAAAAATGGGCCTGGGGTCTGTAGCCCTGAGAGACTGGCAAAACAGTAGCCACTCACAGGTTACCATACTTACTGGATAATGGAGACACTGCTGCCTGGCTCCCTCCCAGGGCTACAATCGTTTGCTCTTATTTTCTTCTCCCGGAACAATCTCCTACTACAAACCTACTTTCTCAAGCGCTATCTGATGCTCCTGTGAACAGCAGCAGGCGGGATCAGCCATGCCATTTACGAAAGGCCTCGTACTGCATTGCTCCTTGCTAATTCTTCCGCTGCTGGGAACTCTTTGTATTCCCGGGGTCTAGCTGGTTCTGTAGCACTATCAGAACTGTGAGGGAGCGGATCTCCTAAACTGAGGGCTGGACACCTTCTCAATCCCTGCTCTTGGGTGTGGCTCAGGCCTTTGGCAAACAGCATATTGACAGTTTAATAAATTACACTTCCTGTGTTTCACAGATACCTTTTAGGCCACAGGAAAGATGGTACAGCAATGAAGAGCCTTGGCTGTCCATCTAGAGGACCTTCATTGGATTCCCAACACGGTGGCTTGCACCATCTGTAACTCCAGTTCCTGGGGACCTACCTCTTGCAGGCACAGCCTGTATATGGTTCACAGACACACACAAAACAGCCATACACATTAGGAAGAAATGTTACCAAAATTTTATGAGTTAGAAACTTGAAACCCCAAATTCATATGTTGATGGTATTTGGAGATGGGGCCTTTTGGAGGGAATGAAAGTTAATTCAGAGCCTATAGTGACCTCATGATGATGTTAGTGGCTCCTTAAGAAAGAGAGGCTGTGTGTGCTGGCACACTCTAATCCCAGTACGTGTGAGGCAGAGGCAGGTGGATCTCTGCGAGTTCAAGATCAGCCTGGTTTACATCATGAGTTCCAAGCCAGCCAGGATGTATAGTAAGACCATGTCTCAAAAAATAAAAAATAAATAAAAGGAGAGAGACCTAAGCTCATAGGTTCCAGGTGTCAGTTTTCTCCCCCAGATGACACCCTATGTCGTAATCTGACACACAGACAGAAGACCCTTGCCCAATGCAACCCCTTAGCCCTGAAGTCTCCACCCTTATAACTGTAAGAAATTTCTTTTCATTGCAAATTACCCAGTCTGTAATATTTTGTGATAGCAATCCAATAAAGCCCAAGAAAATGCTTTAAGGAAAAAATCCTTTTAACTGACAGGTTGTGCATACATACATACATACATATATGTATATATATATGTATACATACACAAAAAGTCAGTGTGGAGTGTTTATATTGTAGGGTTTTGAATTGCAGGTACTCAGACTCTGTCAATTCCATATTACTCTTGTGATCATTCTAATTATGTCTGGCATGGCGAATATTCAGAAAACAGTTATTATTGTTACAATTATGCGTGCATTTCAGAACTCTGGAAAGGTGCTGATGATACACACAGACATAAAAAAAAACCCTCATCCTTTGAAAAACATTAAATAGTATGGAGAAATTATCTTGCTTCCAGACAACCTATGGTACGGCCGAAAACCAACATGCCAGATCAGAGGTACAATCTGCTGGGCAACAGGCAGCAAGTGTCACTCTCCCTGTGAAGCAGGCAGTGTCAGACAGTCAGTGAAGAAAGGGTCCCTCTAGATGCCTGCACTGGCCAGAGAAGTGCCTTGTACAATTCCCTCCATGACAAAAATCCAGTTCAGAGTGAGCATAACCCCCAGCTCCCTGTCCAGTAGAGCCAATACCACAACATCAAGTTCAAACCCCTTTTATCCTACAGTTTTTTACTTTTATTTGCTTGCCAATGGCCAACGTGCTATTTTTATTTATTCCAAGCACTAGGCTGGCTATTGACCTATGTTCTTTAACTGTATTATGGCCACAATCTCTGTGTCCTTTTCTTTGTGGGATTTCTAAGCCACATAGCAATACTCTGGTGTTTTAATATTCCCTGTATGGATACATGAAATTTTGTCCATCTATCTATCACCTCGTGTATATTCGGGTTGTTTTAACACTTGTTCATTATGAATAAATATTTGTATTCAAATGTTCAATTTCCTTTGTAGACCCAGGTCTTCAATTCTCTTGGGTTGATATCTAGGAGTCAAACTGTGAAGTCATATAGTAACTGCATGCTTAACATTTTGAGACTGTTTTCTCCAAGTGGCTATGCTATTTTACATTCCCACCAGCAAGATAAGATGGTTTCGTTTCTCCTTTTCCTGGCCAATGGTTATTATAATCTGTCATCTCACTGTGACTTTGACGTGCACATCTGTGGGAACATGCTGAAATTCTCATTTCCAATCTCCACACTATCTTTGCAGAGGTTGATGGTGCAAAGGCTCCATCAATTCCACTTTTGGGAGACCTATTTCAGATAGTGGGGCTTTCTCGAGTATCAAAAATGACATTCTAACCACAAAGAAAATGGTAATATTCTCCTGATTTTTCTCCAAGAATACTCTTTGGGTTTTGTTTGCTTGTTTGTTTGTTTTTTAAGACAGGGTTTCTTTATGTAGCATCCCTGGCTGTCCTGGAACTCCCTTTGTAGACCAGACTGACCTTGAACTCACTGAAATCTGCCTGCCTCTGCCTCCCAAGTGCTGGGATTAAAGATGTGTGCCCCATTACCACCTGGCCTCCACAAGTAAGCCAGTACACCATTTGGAGGTGAAGGCATCTGCCTTCTCAGAAATCTATCAGGAGTTCTGCTCACCTGCTGGCGGCCAAGCCTTGATGTAACCTGTGCAGTGGACCACGGCATACTGGGCTTCTCCTTCTTTCACAGGGCCAAGGCCATTCCTGAGAAAGAACACACATGAAGCTGTCTTCATCACATGGAAACAAGGCAAGTTGCTGGCGACCCCATGGGTATCTAAGCTACCTGCTCCCTTGTTACCTTTATGGTCTTAAATCTTGATTTCCCATCATCCTGACCTTTATCCTCCAACAAGGACCTGAAAGTCACACATAAATTCCACCCAACTCCCGGTTCTCATCCCAGCCACTGCCTCCCAGGCCTCCACTTTCCACCCCCTTCAAGCTGAACTGTTGCCCAATGTGGGGCCATCATGGCATCTACTAGCGTAGTCCCCGAGTGCATCACAGAAAGGGACGCCCACCTGAACCTTTTCCGCATGGTGGTTATTCTGTTCAAAGGCAGGTGGTCCAGGGGGGCATTTCCACACCTAAGAGTCAAGACATTATTATTAGGACCATGAGGCTGCAGTAAATACACGGAACTAATGGTGCTTCTAAGACAGACAAGGGGACCGCACCTCACCCTGAAGCATTAGGCAAGTGTTAAGTGCTTTTAAAAAAAAAAATCACTGTTAGTGTAAGCTCATTGTGTGTGTTCAAGTGTGTGCAGGTGCAGTGTGTGTGTGTGTGTGTGTGTGTGTGTGTGTGTGTGTACAAGTGCATGTTCTGTATGTACACGTGGAGGCCAGAGGATACCTCAGAAGCTATTCCATCTTTCTCTTTGGAGATAACGTTGCTCACTGGTCTGCAGCTTGCCACGTGAGGCTGGTTGGTGGCTGCGCCTCAGGGATCCTCCAGGCTTTGCATCTCTGATGCCAGGATTACTAAAGTGTGCCACCACACCCGGTTCTTTTCACATGGACTCTGGAGGTCAAACCCAGGTCTTATAAGGCAAGGACTTGACTAAGCCATACTGGCAGCACATACGATGAGTTCTTTTAATTTGCAAACAATCTTTCTGACATTCACTTCCTTATCAATAAAGATGTTGAGGTACGGGGGAGAGGGCAGTTAAACATGGGGGGGTTGCGCAAGGCCATTAAACTTCCTCTTGCATCTGTGACTATCTTGAGCAAAAAGAATATTAGTCAAGCAGCCAGTCAGAGTACCCTTACGTGAGCACGGGCGGCTCTGAACATTTCATAGACGCCTTGTAAAAACTACTCTTGAAGGTGTAGCCCTAACCAGAGTTTTCTGAAATAGTTTCTTCCTGGAATTTTTAACAGTTAGAAGGCTGGCTGAACTTGAGTTGACTCTACAACGATTTCTACCTTAGCCAGGAGGGGAGCAGAAGACTAGTGCTAGAGGGGTGAGTGTATGATGGGGGCAAACATTAGCCTGCGTTTGCATGCACGGATTGCTGTGACTGATGCAAATTCCCCCCTTTGACTGCATAAGCCACCTCGACTCTTCAGCTCACTTTGTGTCCCCCATCTGGGGAACACTCTCCTGGGCTGCCTCTCTTGCTGTGACAATCAAGCCCAGTGAGATTTTCTGGAGCAACCTTTCTTAATTAACGTTGTTGTTGTTGTCTAATTACTTTTTTATTATTAGAGCTTGAGCTGGTAACACACAAAACAGAAGTAGCAGAGATAGCAGAGCAATGGCGAAGGCAGAGGCGGGAGCGCAGCAGGGCCAGCCATAGCTAAGCCACCAGCAGGCTAAACTGCGTGGTGGCAGGGTGGCCAGCTGCTTGACAGCAGACAGCAAGAAGCCTGAGAAGTCAAAGAGAAACCAGAGGCCCTGTTGTTGGAAGAATTCTATAGTAGTCAAGCTTTTAGGGCCAAGAGTCTCAGCATCGGCTGCCTGGGAGCTGTAACACTGGCCGTTATCACTGCTGAAGAATAGGATACCTCAATTGCCTGGAGACTATAGTCAGGAGCTGCGAACTCTCAATAGCTTAGACCAGCACACGAGCCTTCGCCCTTGCAGGCCTGCACAGAACCCATCACACTAAAAGATGCTTCCCCCTGCTGCTCCTGCCTGCCACCATCCGCTGCTGTCAAATGCCAAGTGATACAAAAGTTACCTAGGACCAGCACCTTGTAAATTTCCTCCCCTACTTTCAGTTTCTGTTGCCCCACATGCTGAAGGGTAACCCTGCTATCAAGCAGTTGGTTCTCAACCGCTGTGTGTTTACTCAGAAGTCCCATGACGTAGGCTCGCCTGCTGCTTTTGACCTGTGGTTGCCACTAGAAGGGAGTTTGGCCAGTGTTTCACATGCACGAGAAACATTTCACAGTCCATCTTTGCACTAGAGAGTTGCAGAAACACTGAAGAAGGCCAGCCATCTTTGGTCCCTGGTGGGGGACAAGTCTGTATTCTGTCAATCATGTTTTAAATAAACGCTGATTGGCTACACAGGAAGTATAGGCGGGAAAGCCAGACAGGAAGTAGAGGTAAGAACAGGAGAATTCTGGGAAGCAGGAAGCTCCCTCGGCATTCCTGCACAGATCATCAAAGAGGCAAGATGTGCTTCTATCCCGCTGAGAAAAGGTACCGAGCCATGTGGCTAACATAGATAAGAATAATGGCTTAATATAAGTTACAAGAGCTAGTAAGAATCCTGAGCTAATGGGCCAATCAGTTTATAACCTAATGCCGACTCTCTGTGTGATTTTTCTTTGGGGCTTGCTGGCTGTGGGGTACCGGGCGGGACAGAGACCCCAACAAGCAGGCCCGTCATGTTACAGGTCCCACAGATCATTTCAGTGGAACCTGTGGCTTTGTAGAAAGGAGGAGGGTGATGACGGCAACAGTGTCTGTGCAGGCCCGAGCAGAGACACCAACTCGAAACAGATGCTGACAGCTGCTGAACAGAAGCATCTTCCCAGGCTTGAGCATCACGCCATGGACACCCCTCCCTGACCAGGGCTGGCTCGAGGAACAACCACACAGCTGGAAGCCTGCTGATTGCAAAGGCGAGGAGAGGGTGGAGACAAGGAATCCGTGGGCATAGAATCCGCCTGGGGGCCCCTGTATGGGGCCCAGGGGATAAAGCACTCTCCACAATGGCAG
This sequence comes from Dicrostonyx torquatus, assembly GCA_028555095.1. Taxonomy (NCBI): domain Eukaryota; kingdom Metazoa; phylum Chordata; class Mammalia; order Rodentia; family Cricetidae; genus Dicrostonyx; species Dicrostonyx torquatus. The sequence goes on from JAQHUG010000239.1 coordinate 2,778,329, forward strand.
AACTTCCCTGGTCACTTCTCAGTGACTCTCTCAGCATCCCCAGGTATCAGGCTTTGGTCACCACTTGGCAGACCCACTTGCTAAGTGCATTTTCATTTCCCAACTACATGACAAGAGCCAGCCTGGATGTCTTCATTTGCAACATGCAATAAGGAAAAAAAAAAGAAAGAAAACAAAACAGTCCAATTATGTTCTGAGACGTTGGAGGGATGCCAGCACTGGAGCAGTTTCCATAGCAGGATCAATCTGTGCCATTGCCACCCAGGGATGCCAACAGGGCCCTCTGCACCTTCTGGTAGCCTGGGCCTAGTGTCCCGAGGAAGCTGTGCTGCTTTGTTGATGATGTCATGTTCTAGGCAGAACAAACTGCTGCACATCTTTCAAGCCAGTCCAGGTAGCACAGGGTTCCTACTCTGATGAGCAGCTCTGAGTACATTCCCTGGAGACATGCCTGGGCTCGGAAAGACGGGCTAATCTGGGCAACGACAGTGGCACTGTAACGGCTAATGGAAATGCTGTGCTATGCCTCCGAGCAGTTCATCCACAGGATTAATTAAGAATTCATATCAGTTGGACTCACTAACTGTCCCCAAGCTAGGATAAGAGAACACCGCTGTAACGTTAGCTGAGACTATTTTGTTTCTGGCTGGATGCTGTGCACAATGTCCGGTTCACTGGTGACATCAAGCAGGCAGCTGGTGAGATTCCATCCCAGGGCAGAGAGACCATTGGCACACTTCACTCCAGTGCCTTCCTGGCACCTTGTCAGGGCTTTCTGGAAGAGGCCCAGCATTCAGCCTGGAGAGCAGCAGATGCAGAGAAGCCACATCCGTCTCACCAGACCCCTAAAGCGATGTTTTGTAGAAGAGGGTTCTGTAGGCTCACCTAGGCGTAGGGAGCACTTTGGTGGTAGGACTTGTAGGTTTTTACCCCTTTCTTCTCTGTGTGTGTGTGTATCTGTCTGTGTCTCTGTGTGTGTATGTGTGTGTGTGCATGTATACAAGCACATGAGTTCAGATTTATGCAAATGTCTGTACGGAGGCCAGAGGACAACCTTAGCTGTTCTTCCTTAAATGCCACGCACTTGTTTTTCTGAGACACGGTCTCTCACCTAGGATTTGCCCAGTAGGCAGCAAGACCCAGGAGTCTGCCTGTCTCTACCTCCCTATCACTGGGATTAAACACCACCATGCTTGACTTTTTTTTTTTTTTTTTAGTAACAAGCTATCTTTCCAGGCATAAGAAATAGATTTTTGTTAAAACATACTCTAATCTAAAAGATGACATTGAATCAGGAAAAATAAATATTCATCTTAAAGCATTTTCTCCTTGAAATGTTACAGTACCCACAGGATGTGCAAGTGTTAAGTCACTTCTGGCAGCAGCCAACCGAGTAAAAGTGGCTCTGCTGTGCTTGGTCTGGGATGGGCAGCTCAGTGGCATCACACAGTGTAAAGGGGAGGAGAGAAAGCTAACGGTGCAGGCAATGCTGTGCTGAACCAAGATGGATGCAGAGTTCCACGCTGGTCAGGAGAGGTATCTGAAGGCAGTCTTAGGGGAAACGCATCTCAGGGCGGGTTGGGCGGAAGAGACAGAGTCTGCCTTGTTTGCCTGCCTTTAGCTCCAGCTTCTGCTTCTCACTCTGAGGAGTCGCCTTGAAGCCTCAGACCTTGCATTTGGGACTCAGTAGTGGCATTTCAGATACTTCCTTAGCTCTCTCTGCTTCGCTCTTGCCTGCCTGGATGCTCAACTGAGCTTTCCAGCGTTGGAAGAGCAGGGCCCCATGCACTGTCCTCTGATGTCCTTGCTCCATTGCCTTCAGGTGACTTCTCTCACCTCGGCTGCCATCTCAGCATTGATCCCTGAGCCCATCTTCAGTGATAGCATTTCCTCCGGGTTCTAGAGTTATATACCCGATTGGCCCCTTATCTTTTCCATCAGTTGTCTGGTTGGCACCTCAGTCTGAAAAGGATGACTGACTACTTCCCTTCACCCTAAAGGAGTTTCCAGCGATTTTTCCCATCACAGTAATGGCATCTCATTACTCCAACAGGACAAGACATAGCATAGTTTCATATCTGACATATCTCATTATTTTATACCATATATGTGGCTGGCTGCATGACCTATTATATATCTGCAAGTATTTTGCATATATCATCCCCTATTATCACCTTAATGATACAAAAAGCTTCCTTGACCTTTTATTTGTCCACAAAGAACCCAAGCAATCTTTTCCCTCCCCGCCCCCACCTTTTCTCTCTCTCATTCCCTTTCAGATTTTGCTGGTGGTGAGGAATCCTGGGCCCAGTCTTTCATGAATTCAAGCAATAACTATAGTTTGATGCCAGCCTGCGACACACGAGACCCCTGCCTCAAAAACACAAAACAAAAGCAAAACAAACCAACAAAATGTCTAATCAATAATAATTGGGCACCAGTTTAAGAGGTGTGAGTCGCTACAGGAAACAAAAGAATGAGCATGGGATCACAATACAAATCATATCGCGGAATACAGAATCTGGAGAGGCAAGATGTGTGGACAGCCTTGGAGGACAGTCAGGAAAAGAAATCAAGCTATCACAGTGGGTCAGGGTTATTACAATGCACAGCATTAAGGAGGCAGAAGTGGGAGAATCAGGAGTCCCAAGCCAAGGGCTGAAGAAGAATAGCTCAGTGGCAGAGCACTTGCCTGGAAGACGCAAGTCCCGGGTTCAGTCCCCAGCACAGTCTCCCCCCACCCCATCCCCCTAAAAAGAACAAGAACGCTCTGGTGTGGCGGGGCACACTTTTAATCCTAGCACCTGGGAGGCAGAAGCAGGAGGATCTTCTAGGCCAGCCTGGTCTGTATAGCAAATTCCAGCCTTGGCTAGAAATCCATAAAAGAACAAAAGCAAAAATGAATAGAGCAAGGAAGAGAGAGAGAAGAAAACCACAGCACACACAGGTGTGCAGGGTTGAGCGAACGCCCCTTCCCCGCTTGCCCAGGCCTTTGTCTCTGCCAACCCACAAACCTCATCCTGCAGATGAAGGAGCGGCGCGAGCCCATGCACATGCGCATGGACGACTGCTGTCCCTCCTTCTTCACCGTACCGGTCTTCAGGTCCAAGATGCGGCCTGCAGGAGAGAGAAGCAGAGTAGGGTGTGAGCCTCTTGCGGAGACTACTGTTGGGGAGTGAGGGGGACAATTTGCCGAAGTTCTGCCACACCAGGACAGGCTGAGCAAGGCCGAACAGATTATTTTCTTGGCATCCCCAGTGTTCATGGAGAGTTGGAAGCCACACGATTCACAGGGTCTTGTTTTCCCTGGTGCCGTCTCTACTTGTCAGCTGTATTGTTGGGTTCCCAAGCCTCAAGTCACTCCAGTCTGGCCACCTCCTCCCCAGCCCGTGAAAACAGCCTTTGCCAAGGTCACTGAAAACTTCCCCACTGCTGAATCCAAAACACATCTTTCCTTTATTTGATCTGGCTGCTTTGCTGAACTTTGCAAACTATACATGGATCTCTTAAAAAACAAAACAAAACTAAACTAAACCCCACCAAGCTAGGCATGGGGGAAGTCACGTTTAATGCCAGTACTCAGAAGGCAGGGGCATGGATGGATCTTCAGTGTTCAAGGGCAGCCTGGCTTATAAAGTGAGTAAGTAAGTCAGGCGTGTGTAGGGAGATTGTCTTAACAATCGAACAGCCCTCCCAACCCGGACTTTTCACTCCTTTCTGGCATCTCTGCTCTTTCCCTGTGAGTCCCTTCTCTCTCTAGGGGCTCCAGCTCTTCCATCTTTTCTTGTCGTCCTGCACATATACCCGCTGGGTCCTATCTTCTCTCTTCAGCTGCGGGTGGATTGTTCTATCATGGTCTGTAAGTTGGTCTCCTCCCAGTGGGGCACCCCTACAACCTGCCTTTAACCCTACAGCTCCATGGATACCACCTAGTCCGGGCCAAGGGAAATCTCCATGCCAATTGTAAAAAATAGGCCTTGGCCTGTTTCCTCTTTGTCCCTCTCTTTGACATGACCCTGATAATATTCTTGCCCTGGAACACCAGGACTTTCTCATTTGCGCAGGAGGCTCCTCTTCCTCAGCCCTTACCCTTTCATGGTGCTGGGCCTTGGACCTTCTTGTTCCCATTTCCCTTGAGAGATCTTTAGTGACATTGTCCTACTCCCTCCTGCATACTGGTGATATCATGACGCCCATCTCCAGAGGTCAAAGACACTCTCCAGAGGCTCTAAGTCTCTCTTAAAATGGGATTAGCTTTGGGCTTCCCAATCTGGCCTGAAGGTACAGTTCTGGAAAGATTCCTTAAGGTAAATCACTGTTACAAGTCTGCATGAGTAGCCTCAAAGGTCCATGTCTGAAACACTTGTTCCCCCGAATGACATCACTGAATATGGAAACAGCGAACCTTCTAAAGGTGGGGCCTAGCGGATGATCCTTAGGTCACTGAGGGTGTGCTTCTGAAGATTGTAGGACCATGATCTCTTCTTCCTTGTGTGACCTAGCTGATGAGTTGGGCAGGTTTGCTCTGCAGAACACCCCCTCCCCCATCATCCACACCCCATTAGAGGTACAAACTACCATTCTCTGACTGGAACCTCCAACACCATGAGTCAAAACAAACATTTTATCTTTACTAATTATGCCAGGTATTTTATCACAGTAGTGGGAAGCTGAGCAAAATCTCCACCCTCAGTATCTGGCCTCCACTGCCATCTTATCGCTGCGGCCTGCATTCGGTAAGAGCTCTGCTGAGTGGGTCTAGCAAGAATTCCCTAGACCCTAATGTTTATTCTTAGTAATTCCCCACCCAATGAGTCCTCGCCCTTTCTCAGGTTCTACATTTCTGCTTTTCTCTGTTGGAGTCCCTCCTCCCTCACTGCAGAACTCCACTGCCGTTCCTCTTAAGCCACCAACCGAGTCTTTCTCAGCATACTTGGTAAGGACCAGGCAGCCAGAAGTCCGGCTGTCTATCTGGCGTTACAGGTGCAGACAAATGCACCTTCCAAAGCTGCCCTTTCCCCGTGGCCTTCGTCCCTACTACTCAGCTGCTCAAATCCTCCATGGGCGAGCATGATGGAGTGGAGAGATGGCTCGGGGTGTGTGTGTGTAGGGGGGAAGAATACTTGCTGTGCAAGCCTGAGAACCCAAATCCAGACCTTAGCGCCCATGTAAACTAGCTGGGCATTGACTATATGTTGGTAATCCCAGGGGGATTAGGGGATGGAGACAGGACTGCTGGGGCTTGATGGCTGTCAGCCTAAACCAAGGTTCAATGAGAAAGAAATAAAGCGGAGTGGTGGACAGTCAGCTTGGTAGCCTTAAACTGCCACACCTTTTCTTGGCAATCTCTCATGCTACCCACCAAAGGTCTCCAAAATCCACACCCCACACCCCGGTATGAAAGAAAATAGTCCGGCCTCCGCTCATCACATGACCCTCCTTGGCTCTGCCCAGGACCTGGTTACCTGGTGCAATTCACGGCTCCCTGGTGTGCTCCTGGTTACTCCCTTGGCCCTGAGCAGCCCCTCTCCTAGACGAACTCCAAGAATTGTATCACGATACCATACATTTGTTACCTCGGGGATCACACTCGCTCAGCACTAACAATTCCCTGACCTAAGTACAGGAAAGGCCATTACCACCGGGGTGTGAGAGAGGATGGACCCAAAGGGAAAGCAATGGAGTAGGACAGAAAAGACTTTCAGAGATAAACGCTAGTGAAGGACACAGTCCAAGAAAGTAGCCTGAGAGGCCCCTCCTTTGGGGTCACTTAAGCGAGTCCCTCTCATTAGAAAGAGAAGGCAGTTGAGGAATATCCTTCCCCCAGTTTGGGCCTGCTGAGCTGATGGAGGAAGGAGACAGAGGAGGAGGAGGATATGCAGCGTGGACAGTCACCTCCCCGGATTGCACTCCTGCGGCAAGCTGTGCTTTCCTGAGCTGGCTCTCTGGTACTTATTAGGACCATTTGGCAAACATGGCTCTGAACTGGGCCTGATCAGCTTGCCCTCCTCAGCCCTGTAGTACTCTGGGACACGGTGCCTTCTCTGCAGACATGGAGCACAGTTCTGTAGGTGCATGCTTTCTGCTGACACTAGAATCGCCATCTTATCCGCTGCTGAGGGACAGCGCTAAGCAAGGTGTGCACACAGACTTCAGCTCCCTCTGGAGGGGACACTGGATTTGAAAGCCGAGCTGACCCGGAGCTCTGCTGACTGCACTGCCTGCTACTCCGGTTTTGACACCTGTCTGTCTCGTTCACAGACAGCATCTTTTACAGCCCTCTCAGTGTAAACCATCACTTGCTTTATCATCAACCAAACGGCAAAAGGGTTCAGCCGGGAGGCAGGAGGCAGGCGGGTCTGTCGAATTCCAAAGTGCTCTGAAAATAAATCCCAGCTGCGAAGCCCGCTCGTGCTGCAACCTGAGGAAATGAGCAAACACATCTCCACGAGCTGCCGTGGGCACCCCGAGAGACGACCGCCCCAATGTTTGTTTCTCCACGTGCTTCTTGGGTTTCCTTGGGCCCAGTGAGCCCCCACTCCAGGCTCCTCAGGAATGCGAGCACGCTCGACTGTCTGGTAGGTGTGTTCCTGAGAGGGTGTGTGAACTGGATCTGCCAAAAGGAGCAGCGGAGCTGCGTGAGGACAGGTGGCCATCCCTGGCACTGTGCCCTGCATTCCGATGCGAGATGTTACCAATACAGCTCTGTTCACAGGCCCTGGGGCTTGGGCTGGATCCCGATGGGACTTCAGAAGGAATGAGCATAGAGACCATGCTAATGTTTTAACTTCTTCCGACCCATGAAGCCTTGGGGCTGGCTGGTTTGGATGTCCCAGGATAACCCCAACAGATACCTGGCAGCAGTCAGTTGAGGCCAATGCTAACTTCTTCCAACATGCCTTCTCTATCCCCATCCTCCTCCTCACGGACAGGACGACTTGTTTTCTCGAAGTTCCGGGGACTGAACCCAGAGCCTCCCTCAAGCCAGGCAAGCACTCCACTGCTGGCCAACATCCCCAGTCCAAGGTGGGAGGAAGCATTCTTCCTCACACTGGTGTCTCTGGCTCATCCCGCCTTTTGCCTTCCATTCTGTTCTCATTGACTGGACCCCCTAGTCATCTCCTAGCTTCTTCGTGTTTGGTCCATGCCCCCTTCTCTCCTTCCCATAGCGTCTCCCAGTGCCCTCTAAAGGCTCACCCTGAAACAAGCAGTCATGTGAACAGTCAGTCCTTCACAGAGATTCCTTCAGCCAGTGTCTCAGTAAGAACCAGGCTGACCTCTTGCTGTCCAAGCAGTAGTCCCAGGAATAGAATGACTTGCTCTCTTGCTCTCTCTCTTGTTCTCTCTCTTTCTTTAAATGTTTCCTTTGTTTTAGAGACGCTGGGGACAGAGTCCAGGATTTAGCATGTGCTCGGCAGGCATTCCGCAACGGAGCCATATCCTAAACCATCCCTCTTACTTCAGAACCTGGCCAATCCCCCTCTTTCTTTCTCCTCACTTCAAGACCAGCCATCATACGTTGGGGTCTCAGAGTCCATATGCTAACACTGTCCCCTCCCCCAGTATTCTGGTCTCCTCTAGGAGGCCCCTCTATTGCCATGACACCTATTGCTTCTTATGTGACATTTTCTCTCAGGATCATCACTGGGCCACAGTTTTGCAGCCTCTTACCGCTCTCAATCTGGTTCTCCTGGATTATGATTTGGACGTGAAATGTCCTTCACAGGCTTTTGGGTTTGAACCCTTGCTCCCCAGCCAGCAGCGCTGTTTGGGAATGTTGCAAAATCTTTGGGGTATGGGGCCTAGGACACTGGAGGCCAGTCTTGAGGGTTATAGCCTGGCCCTGCCTCGGGTCTGACTCTCGGCTGGTCTGGCCATTACGATAGAAGCTAGGCTACATGCTTCTATCACCATGAACCCCATCAAGACTTGCCCTCTGTGATGGGTAAACTGTGAACTAACATAAGCACGTCCTCCACGACGCTGCTTCTGTTAAACACTTTTCGTCACAGAGATGATTAAAGTAATTGATGCACGCCATTTCCCTGTTCTTTGAACTCTGTGAGCATCTAGTCCTGCGGGCACCCATTTCCCAGCACAGACACAAGGATCTTCTCTGTGACCCTGGCACCCAGTCAGCTAAGCCAGGAGGGCTCAAGTCAGGCAACAGCTGACTTTACCACAGGGGCCCCAAGCACTTTCCAATACATCTGGAAATGGCTATCTTCCTGATCTGTTACGCAGAGAGCTGGCAGAGAGCGAGAACACCAGAGTGTGCTCTTTCTACAGCAACGGGCACAAGGGTCCAAGACACAGCCGCTCCACACGGCAGCTCTGGGAGTCTGAGTCTCAGTTTCTCTGGCTGTAAAATAGGGTCACCTATCCCTATGTTACAGGGTTATGTGAAGAAGATGAAAGCGGTCTACTAGGGGGCCGGAGTGCAAAGTGCTGGAGGGTTCTAAGCAGCAATTTGTGAGCCCAGAGAAGACAACATCCTCATGGGCCAGAAAGTCACAACAGGATGTGTCTCCCAAGGCCTCTGGACCAAGGCCTCTGGAGTGGTCCAGCCCCTGCCCCTGGCTTCTCTGGGAGACAGGACATCAAGCCAGCCTCAGAATGAGAAGAGCCTGGCCTCAGGCTGAGAGCTATATAAACTTGGTCTAGCATTTTTCTCCTGAGACGCTTTTCTCTTCTGTAAGTAACATGATCACTGTAAAAAAATGCCCCGAACCACACACGCCCATACCCATATATACATACACCCATCAAGTAAGATCCCACACAGTCTTCTACAGAGAAAAAACACACTTTCCATGTAGGCGTACTTGCTGTCAATCTTTTTCTCTACATACTTGCTCTTTATTTTAATTTGCTGAGGTCTCATGGGTACATTTTCCCACTTCATGTCAGTTAGCATAAACTAATAAGAGATTTTATAACAAATCTCATTTTCATGGTTTTATAATACGATTTTACATGGAGAATTTACTGTTGAACATTTAAGCTATTCCCAAGTTTTCCACATGATAAGGCTGCTGTGGTAGACATCTATGTCCACATGCATGTTTTCATGTTGGTCAATATGCATGCACACATGTGCATATACACATACATATTCTTGTGTATATGTACATGTGTGAATGTATTTGCATGTGTGTACATGTGTGCATGGGCACATGTTTGTATATCTGTGTGTATATCTGTAGGTGTTCATGTGTGTATATGTATGTGTATTTGTATCTGTATATATGTGTGCATTGGCATATGTATATGTGTATATCTATATATATGTGTGTGCTTGTATATATGTACACATTGTAAACACACATATGTGTTTGCATAATGTATATGTGTGCTTTGTTCAATACATGTGCATATGTGTTTGCATATGATGTGTGTGTACAAACGTACATATTCCTATGTATATGTTTCACTACACTAACCTTAATCATCTCAAACCTCCGAAGATCGTGCTGAGCTTCATTCTCAACGCTACAGTGTTCAGTTTGCGTTCTATTGCTGTGAAGAGACACCATGACCATGGCAACTCTTACAAAGGAAAACACTTAATTGGGACTGGCCTACAGTTTAGGAGTCCACTATCATTATGGTGGGAAGCAAAGAGCATGAAAGAAGACAGACATCATGCTGGAGAGGTAGCTTAGACTTCTACATGTCTAGGTGACATGGGGTCTGGCTTGAACATCTGAAATGCCAAAGTCCATCCCCAGTGACACACTTCCTTTTAATAAGGACACACCGACACACCTACAACGAGGTCCCACCTCCTAATAGTGCTACTCCCTATGAGACTATGAGCCTCATTTTCATTTAAACTACCACACCCATGAAATGGGGGTAAAAATGACACCCATCCACTTTAAAGTTTTGAACTCTATACTTTTTCTCAGACAGTTGAAAAGCGGGAAATGCGCGAGAACTGGGGCTAGCTGAAATCTGGCCCACCATCTGCTTTTGTTAATAAAGTTTTAATGAAAAACACTCCTGCCCACTCACTTGTTTCTGATCCATGGCTACAACCAAACTACAATGACCAAGTTGAGTGATCATGGCAGACTACAGAGTCCGCAAAGATTTCCATCACCTGACCCTTGACCGAGAGACATTTTAAAGACTCCAGAGCAGAGGGCCTTTTCCTGGGAGCATATGCCCCTTCCATAACATTTTTGGTAAGTTGGCTTTTAAGTTTTATTTTTCTTAGTAGTGACTTTTTGAAAAAGAAGAATCAGAAGTTTGTCTTGGATAAGATTACAAAAGAAGACTGTGTGCACATAAAAATGCTCCCCGGGCTACAAGAGAAATACAAATATAAATTGGAAATATTTCATCCAAAGAACCTTGAGAAAACCAGAAACATCTTATCGTGGTTTTAAAAGGAAAACCAAGATAGCAAGGGAGAAAAACAAGAAAAAAAAAATGTCATGACAAAACAAAGTAATGGCCCCCACAACAGGACGATATTTGATGTGGTTCCAAAAACATGTGGCCCCCCCTGAAATGGGGACCCCGGGGTTGAAGATGCTTGCATTGGTGTTTCAGTGACAATGTGTTCCTTTTCTCAAAAGGTTGACCCCCACCATCCTAGCAGCTGTACACACAGGACAAAACACCCTGACCCAGCACAGGAAATCAAGCTGTGTGCAAATAGCCTGGGGAGGGGGGGGGACAGAGAACAGGGCCCTCTACCCCTGAAGGTGAGTTTTAAGGCTCTGAGTTGTTGTAACAAAAATGCCTGTCTTGGGCAGGGGTAATTTGTAAGCAGTCAACTTTATGGTTCATAGTTCTAGAGGCCAAGAAGTTCAAGGCAGCGGCAGATTTGGTGTCTGATGAAGGCCTGTTCTTCATAGATGCCATCTTACCACTGCATCTCTGTGAGGAGAAAGAGGTAAGCAGGTTCCTATGAATCTCTCTTATCAGAGCCTTGGGGTCAGTCCCTCAAATATCCTCCACAGGCCCATGTTTTGAATGCTTATTCTGAAACTGGTCCTGTTGGGCAGGATCTGGAACCTCTAGGCCATGGAACTTCACTGAAAGTGGTACCCAGTCCCGGTCCTGCATGGCTCTGTTGTCTGTCTACGGTGAGATTAAGCAGCTGTCTCTGGCACACAGTCCTGATGCCACTGATCTCCAGTTGATGGACCAGGCCAGCATGGAATAAACTTTCTGAAATTCTAAGATAAAGCGAACACTTCCTTAAGTTGTTTCTGTTGAGTATTCTTATTGCGGTGACATTAAAACAGCTGACGGTTACTAACCCCGTTAGGTCCTCATGGGACGACTGCCACCTACAGGCCCTATCTCAATGCTCACAGAGAGGGTAAGCTTCAACACGGAACTAGGGAGACTGCGACATTCAGATCACACAATTTCTTCACACTTCATAGTGCATGGCAGATGTTCAGGGTGATGTTTTGATCAGTCCTCTAGTTCTAGACAAACCAGTTTCTCTCTGAGGCAAAGGAAGAGAGCATGGATAGGCAGGAGAGATGTGTGGAGACATCTGCTATTGTCTATCAGGCACTGCAACGCTGCTTTGGAATGGTGCTCAGGCTCAGTTCCGTCTATTATGAACTATGGAACAGGGAGTTGCCATTTTCTTACAAGTGCTCGCCACCCACACCACAGAGACTGACCACAGGTGCCAAGGGGTAAGCACCTGATGCAAGCTGGGCTCACTTCTGTAAATACCTAAGCACCTTGCCCACCTTCCCTCAGGGTGATTGGTTCTGAGACTGCTATTCTAAGCAGGCCAATCAGAGTCCTCCTTAAACAAAATGTAAGCTTGACCACCATTCCATCTCTTTTACTTTGGGGGTCTGAGGATGATGCTTGCAGCAACAATGCCTCATGTGAAAATCTGGGTTTATAACATCAAAGGAACAGTGGAAACACAGAATGTGAATGGGAGGTGTGGTCTTGTTGGAGGGTGGATACATCCTTATTGGAGGAGGTATGCCACTTGGGGTGGGGTTTGAAGTTCAAAAAGCCCTTGCCAAGCCTAATGTTACCTCTCCAGGATCATGTCTTCCCGAGTGCCTCCAGGCTTCCTGCTATTATGATTACAGACTAAGCCTCAGAACTGCAAACCACCCCAACTAAATGTTTTCTTTTATAAGTATTGCAGTGGTGATGGTGTATCTTCACAGCAATAGAAACCCTAAGACACCCAGTATCTATCTATCTATCTATCTATCTATCTATCTATCTATCTATCTATCTATCTATCTATCTACCATCTATATCTATCTATCTATTGGAAGACCTTCAGAGTAGGGAGACACTCACTCAAGTCTCGGGATAACATGACCCCCCAGGAACTCACGAGAGACCATCCTTGCTGCAATCACATGAGGTTTATTGACAGGACAGGAACCAGCGTGCTAGGACCAAAACTCATTTCCCATGCAGGGGAAGAGTTCGACCCTGAGTAGCTGGGAGATGAAGTATTTAAGGGAAGAAACCACAACCCAGAGGTGGTAGGTCATTGGAAAATTCCGAAAATACCAGTGACCATTGGAAAATTCCAAAAATACCAGTGATAATCACAAGGGGTAACTCCCCGTTTCTCAAGATTATTCTCAAGATTATAATCTAACTTTATGGTCAGCTAGTTTCTGGAACAGAGTCACTGAACTGGCTAACCTAGAATTTTGGTTCTTCTCTCCCTGCTAGATTTTTGGCTCTATTCTTTCTGCTAGAGGGGGTCTGGATTTATCCGGGTCTTTATCTATCTATCTATCTATCTATCTATCTATCTATCTATCTATCATCTATCTATCTATCTATCATCTATCTATCATCTATCTATCTCTATCTCCCTCTCTCCCTGCTGTCTATGGATCAGGATGTAAAGCTTTTCAACCACTCCTTCAGCACCCTGCCTATCTGCTTCCTGCCATGATGATGACGGACTAACCCTCTGAAACTGTAAGCAAGTGCCCAATTAAATGATGTCTTTTATAGTTACCTAGGTCATGCTGTCTCTTCGCAGCAAGAGAACAGGGACTAAGTCAATGGTCTTTAAGAGAAAAGAACTAGAGAAATTAACCACAGTCTACACAAGGCCAAATATCACACAACAAATGTTTACACATGTAATTTTGTGTGATCTATATAATAAACTTAGGAAGTAGTTCAGAGTGCTCTACCTGGGATGAAACACCGTCCTAGTTAGCTGTCAAGCTGACATGGCCTAGAGTCTTCTGAAGGAGTCTCAATTGAAGGATTAGCCAGACTGGATTATCTGTAAGCGGTTATCTTGATTGGGGATAGATGCGGAAGGGTCCAACCCCACTGTGGGCATCGCCATCCCTAGGCAGAGGGACTTGAGCTATATGAGAAAGAGAGCTGAGCATGAGCCAGAGAGAGAGCTAGGAAGTGATATTCAACCAGGAGGCACCAGGCGCACCTCCTAACACCTCGGGGTCTTGCCTGGAGTTCCTGCCCTAGCTTCCCTCAATGATAAGATATAACCTGGGACTTGCAAGATGAAATAAACTCCTTTCTCTCCTAAGCTGAATTTGGTGACAGTGTCTGATCACAGCACAGAAAGTAAACTAGAAAAAACATGAAGGACATTTAGAAGTTGGCCCTAGAGGAAAAAAAAAAAACCTTACCACTCCCAGGCCAGAAACTATGGAAGCACAGAGGGAAAGGGAAAGAGAAGAATTCTCTGAAGCTTACTATTGTGACTATGGTCTGGGCAGTGCAATTCCCCAGTGCCTGTCTGTCCCTAGGCAGATATTCTCAACAATCCCTCCTTGCTCATACCGGTAGGCTTTATTTTCCCATGAAGAAACTGAAGTGCAGAACACTCAATAACTCAAGAAAGATGGTTCCACAGCTGAGGGGTAAGGAGTTGGGCTACTAACCACACAATCCAACCCCTCCATCAGCGCTTCATGCCCCATGGCCGCAGATGAGAAAGTACCCATCATACAGAAGCAGATGGGCAGTGAGGGGGATAGGAAGTCAGCCATCTTCAGGGACCTGCAGCTAGACCATTCTTGATGCAGAATCAGAGACCCAGATTCGGGAAATCTGGTTTGGTTTGGCAGTTCTTCCTGTGTATTTGTTTATTGCATTTTTATTTTTCCTTTTGACTTAACAGAGTCATTTGGATCACTCTGGTCTGTCTCAGCAGTTCCTAGAAGAGTGGGGTCAGGGAGGTGGAGGTTTACTCGTCCATCTGGGTGGAGTTATAGAAAGAGCAGTTCTCTCAAAACTGGAAACGGTCCAGGCTTTTGGTTATTTTACTGGCAGTTGGATTTCACTCTCAAAACATGGTACTGTGAGCAACAGATAACCGACCCAGTCACCCTGGGCAAGGTGGTAGCAAAGGAAGAATCCAAGTGAGAGAGGAGCCCCACCTCAAGGATGATAAGCAGCTCAGGCAGCCTCTTGGCTCTCCCTCAAGCCCGTCTGCTCGTAGACAGGGCTTTGGTTTATTTGTAGGGATAGAGGGCATTGCTACAAAAGCTCCTAAAAGCTAAGTATGCCATCAATGCAGTACCTGCTTCCGGGAGGGAAGAGAATGCAGCTGGACTTGATCACTGAGGGTTCAAGTTCATGTGAGTTCAGTTCAGCGAGGCAGGGGGGTGGGGTGGTGGTGGTGGCTAACACTCATGAGCAGTTAGAAAGCGCCAGTCGTCCACAGAAATGTTTTCTGTGGCCCAGATGGAGCTGTTGGCTGTACCTGATATTCTTTTGGCCTGAACTCCTTGCAGGCCAGCACTCATTAGGAACCCTGCATGAACCCCATTTGGAGGTTCAGCTTGCAGCCGACGTGTGGAGACGAACACAATGCTGAAGGCCTAAGAAGCGAGACAGCCTCTCCTTTCTCCTCTCTGAAATCCTTGCTCTGGAAGGAGGGCCCTTCTTTAGCATGTTCCCACTGGACACATCCAAGCTTATCAGCTCTCAAACTCTTCTCTACTCTCAACCTTAGGCTCCCCCATGAGGACCTTAGAATGTCAGAATCAAGGTACAGATTGAGCTGGGCTTTTGCCTAGAGAAGCATGCACTTCTACCCATTCAGTTTCTTGGCAGGATTTGGTTCTGCGCAGCTATGGACTCAGGAACTTATTTCCTTGCAAGCTGGGGTCACTCTGGAGCTACCTACAGATCCTATTGGCAGTCCCCAAGTTGGATTTTTTGGGGCTTCTGCATGGTGTTCGACAGTACTGCTACTTGGGTGAATGGCTTGCCTCCTTTCCTAGATTAAAAACACAGATAACCAGTGGGGGAAGCAGGTTTGTGTCCCTGGGACGAGGCACCTCATCACTGTAGGCTTCCAATACCTCTATCTGGAGTCACAGCCATCTCCTTGGGAGGCTACACGGCCACACCTGGACGACCACTGAACGACAATTCCTTACGTGCTCCTGTGGGTGCCCATTTGTCCTGTGTTCCCATTTTTCTAAGGTACTTTTTAAGATTTAAGACTCCAGCCTCTGAGGACAAGTCTCAACCCTCATCTTCCCTTCAGCAGTGAAAGTTCTGAGCAGCATATAAAAGCTAAGCTCCTGACTTTTAACGACCATGAGGCACCAAACCTGGGTCCCTCTTGATATGTGGGTCACCAAGCCCCAGAGGCAGCTCCCCTAGCCTGGCATTGTGTGGTAATCCAAACAGAGGGAAGATCGCAGCACCCAGAGAATGACAGATTATGTACGGTACACCCCATTGGCCCATTCAGAATGATTTTCCCACTGAACTAACAGGATTAAAAAATCTGCAGCAGAATATGGCTTCCTGATTCAGGAGGGAGTTGCCATTGACCAGCAGTTTCTCCCATAGACAGGAGATGCTCGTCACTCTCTTCTCCTCTTCTTGACCCAGGGGGGCATTGCTGTGGACCAAAGTTCACAGTGCTCTGTGGACCAGCAGTTTCAGAGTGCCCGGAGGGTCAGAAACGGCAGAGTGGTGCCAAGGATGAGCTTGGCATGCTGGAAGGAGCTCTGAGCTCACAAAAGGTGATGCTGCAAAGGAAGGAGGCCCCAAGTGTGGGAAAGCTGGGACAGGGTCTGAGAATGGAGGGTCTGGAGGCACAGAGGCAGCAGGTGGGCTGGAGTCCTCCTAGGACAGTCCCAGGAAGGGGCTTAGTTCACTGTCAGCCTGACTGGATTTAAAGTCACATAGGTGATAACACCTGTGAGGGTGTTGCCAGAGTTTTGACAGAAGAGGGAAGACCCACCTTGAGTGTGGACGGCACCATTCCAAGGTGAGGATACCAGACTGAACAGAAATGGAAGAGGGAGGAAGCCTGGTGTGGGAGGTCCTTCTGTCTCTGTGTTGCTTTTATTGGTTAATAAATAAAGAACTGCTTTGAGCCTATGGCAGGGAAGAACAGAACTAGGCAGGGAAAGCTAGGCTGAATGCTGGGAGAGAGAAGGATGGAGTCAGAGAGAAGCAATGGAGCCTCCGGAAACAGACGCTGGGAGCCATTGACACATGGCGATACACAGATTACTAGAAATGGGTTAAATTAATAT